>PVJX010001967.1:69550-142627 GCA_004027295.1 Dolichotis patagonum
ATTAATCTACTTATACCTTGCTTAACTTGAATTAATATTTCAGTTTTGAGCTCATCTACAAGGTCCTGAAGATATCTCTTTATGTCCGCTGATGCTGTGTTTGATATTTCATGTTTGCTGCCCTCAATCTCTTTTGTATTTACCTCTCCTGGATCAATATTCTCAGGGTTGGGGCTGGGGGTTTTTCTTATTTATTTCTCTTGTCATGATTTTGGTTTCTTCTATACAGGTGTATAGTGGAGTTCCCAGACCCTTTCCTTGTTGGTTATAGTTCCTCTGAAGCATGCTGGCTAGGGGCTTCTGCCCTCTCCAGTGTGCTATTGGTCACTGAGGTGCATGCAGGGGGGACATATGCTGGCCTCTCCCCTCCACCCAGTCAACCTGTGGGGGTCTTCACTGCGTTAGTGTGTGCTGTGCATAGGGAATTGGTTTGGGATGACTGATTGGGTCCTGGTCAGAGCTGTGACCCAGGCCAAGCAGATCCCACCAGTCTGCTCTAGGAGGGGAGCAACCAACTGAAGTCACTGCCATTCCTAGTTCAGGCCTGTCCTGCTCGACTCCAACATGTTGTCCAGTTGGTCACCCCTTTCCCATGGGTGGGCCTTATTTTCAGCACTCACTGTGGGTTAATGCAGGTCCCTCACTGGCTCCATTCTCTGTTGGGCTCCCCGACCTCCAACTTCAGAGTGGCTGCGGCATGGTTTCGTGGCAGCTCTGGGCAAGTGGCATGAGGGGCGGCTCAGGCCAGTTGCAGCGGCGCTAGTTTGGGTACTCAGGCCAGTCTCAGTGGCACATAATCAGGTGGCTCAGAGAGAATCTTAGCTTCTCTAATGGTAGCCCTGGGGCTGTGTATTTGACCAGCTCTTTTCCCTTCAGTTTATTCCTGGGTCAAGAGAATCCATCTTCCTCTGTCTGGACCTCTCCAGGATGTTTTATTCCAGCATCAGCGCTGTCTCGCTTAGAGAGGCTCTGTATCCTGCTGCTTACCGGTCCACCATCTTTAGTTCCTCCTCAAGTTTTTGTCTATCTATTTTTATTTTAAAGAGGTGAAAAACAGAAAGATCAAGAAGCAAACAATTGGGCCAAGGATTTAGCTCAGTGGCTTAAGCGCCTGCCTGGCAAGTGTGAGGTCGTGAGTTCGATCCTTTTTGACATGATGACACATCCTCTCACCAACAGCGACATTAAACAGTGGCTCATCGAGAAGGTACAAGAAGCTGTTCTCGACAAATGGGAGAATGACCCACACAGCATGAACAGGTTGGCTCTCACTTATCTAGTCCAGGCCTCAAATCTTCTGGCTGAGCAGTATGATTCGGCCACCAAGAGCAGGCCTTTTTCACTTTGAGGACGTGTCCTTCTCTCACTCTGTCTTGTATGATGGCCCAGATACTTCTGGCTCGCTCTGCTCCACCAGGAACTCTCCTCCCTTGCCACCGGGCCCCTTAGATGATGCGTCTCCTGTCTTTACGGTTCCTCCCCTGTATCTCCAAGACCAAATCCCACAGCTTTCTCAGCCAGGTTTCTGTGCCCCCTGCACCATCCTCTCCCCCTTCTTCACCCCTAGTGGCTGCCAATCCTTGCCTTAGTTTCTCTCCCCAGTTTCAAATTTCTCAATCCCTTCCACCATGCGTCACATATTCCATCAGACAGCTCTTTTTGTTCCCTACTCCTGTGTCCTCATTTTCTGTGCCAGCTCACCATACTTGGTCTTGTGCATTTTAGTCATCTAGCAGGCCCCATGGTTCTCAGCAGCCATCTTGCTGCAGCTCATGTAGAGGACAACTGCAATCTTGCAGCCCTTTGCCAGGTGACAGTGTGCCACCATCTTGTGGTCCCTCATCATGGAACCAGCAGCAGCCACCTAGTTGTGGGTCTAGTGGTAATCAGTTGCCATCTTGTGTTTCCCTGTCGCATGGTGACGAGTGTCTGTTTCATAGTCAGTCACCTGGTAATTGCCCACAGACACAGACGCCTGCTGGGCAGTTGGCTGTTCAGTGGCCATTTAAACCTCCCACTCTACAGCCTTCTCAGCCTCAGTCCCTATTCCTGCTTCAGGAACAGGCTGGTCCTGAGGAACTAGTTCATACTCATGTTCTTTTTTCCCCTCACTGACTCGCTTTCTCAGAGTAACCATAAATTAGGTGCCTTTCCTGCTATTCTTATTTCAAGAGATCTCTATTAATCTACAAAAAGGTTCACACTAGTCTACTTATTATAGTTCAAATTGGCCAAATATATTTGAGTGTGCTCTGAATTTGTCAGTCTATATATCTATTGTCTGTTTGTCCAGTCTGTTTATACTGTACAGATTGTCTATGTCCCTTTGTCTGCTCTGTAAACAGCTGTGCCTTTTTATTTGCACTCAACAATCTTTTTTCCTTTTTCTTTTGCATTTTCAGACCATTTAATCAAGGTTTCTTTGATTTATAGATTTAAAAAACATGCTTCCACTGAGGTTGCCAGCTGGTCAAAATGATGCTAAAACTAGTTAAACAAAATCCCTCAGGGTGAGGAGAAATTGAACAGGACTTCAATTGATGAATAAGAAAGTGGCCACCTGGTAACTTTAATCAGTTCTTGTTCATTAACTGGAGGCCCCAATAATCTCTATAGCCTTTTGGGAGATACCTCAACTAAAGTTCATATGACTAAGACAATTCATTGTTGCTGATCTGATGGTATATTAATACCTTCAAATATAAAATTGTTTATGATGATATATATTTTCTCTCAGATCCAGACATCTGCCTTTTTCCTGTGCTCCAGCCAAGAGATTCAAATGAAATCAACATGAGGCCATTGATCAAATGGTAATTTTTAAACAAAACTTATGTAATGTCCATCAACAAAAGGACCTAAGAGCCAATGAGTTACAATTGCTATAACCTAAAAGCAGTTTCTAAACTTAACAGTCAGCCCTGCTGCTCACGCTTTGATTATAATGTTTTATACTTTGATTATGCATGCTTTGATTAAAGTTTATTCTTGCCCAAAAGGTGCCAAACCCCAAAGCATTATAAGAAATATACTAAATTCTTTTCAGATTCCTTTTACTGGGATTCACCAGACCTTTTCCAGAAAAAGGTTATATGATGCATATTGGGGCCATAATTAACGATACTCAACTGGCCTTAAATGACACTGCAGCTGATCTCTCTCCTAAATAAAAAGCTAAAATTAATAAAACATAGCATCCTCAAAAAATCAGATGGTATTAGACATTTTAACAGGATAGGAGGTACTTATGAAACTGTAAAACCTAAATGTGTGTATGACAAATGAATGGCATGTCAGTTTCTAAACTTCCCTGGACCTTATCCTTATCCTCCTATGGGAAGCCATTACTAAAATTATACTCATAAATACCCTGTTGATTCTACTATTGACTCCTGCATACTTAATTGATTGCCTTTGTCTCCTTTAGTCTTAAAGCTGTACACCTACCCAAGATGAAAACGCCTGCTATCTACTGAGGGCACCAGTTAAAAGCTATGCAGAGTATCCCTGACTGCCATTCAACAACTTCAGCCCCCTTCAGCCTGGAGAAGCCAGATTGGTCTCCGCCCATTATCCCTCATGGCAGTTTGGGTTACTTCTTCAGAGAAAAAGTGCTACAGGCAGCTAAGTCAGTTAAAAATGTTATGGTCAGACAGGGCTGGGGCCTCAAAATAGCCAGCACGAAGAACCAGATGTCTCGTGACTGTGGACAAGACAGGTACCTTCCACTGTGGGCCAGATCCCAAGACAAAAGGCTAAACTTGGCCCTCAAACCCCACAGGGAGACCTTCTTAATGTGGTTTTTTGTGTTTTCAACAACAGAAATAAAAATCAAAAGGAAAAATAACAATCTGATCTTTTAGCAGTGACACTTGGAGTGGAGCTGCAAGACAGGTAAATCGAGACAAGGCGGAGCTGCCCGAGCCCCTCCCGGACCATGCTTCAAGTGCGACAGAAAGGACGCTGGGCAAGAGAATGCCCCTTCTGCAATCTCAAGGGCCATTGGAAGAGTGACTGTCCTAGCCGCCAGAGAGCGGGTAAGCCACCCTCTAACTCCTTGCCCTCACAGGAGATCTCATCACCACTGGATTCATCTCTGGCTGACATACTTGGACTTGCTGCTGAAGACTGATGGGGCTTGAGGTCCACAGCCCCCATTGAGGTGTCCTTCTCAGAGCCCCAAGTCCCACTGGAGGTCTCAGGCAGGACATTCTCTGTACTTGTGGACATAGAGGCCATAGTGTTCTTCCTGAGTTTTCAGGCTGTTGTAGTAAGTCCTCATTCTCTGTAGTGGGTGTTGAATGCCCAACCTACACAGCCTCTGCAGACAGGGCCTATTCCATGCATGTTCCAGACTCTCTTCTTTACCCATAGCTTTCTAGTAATTCCAACATGTCCCACATCACTTTTGGGTAGAGATCTTCTCCAAAAGCTTAACTTCTTTACCTTCTCCCTCCCCACAGCTTTCGTCCTCCAGACACCCTCACAGTGCACCGCAAAGCCATCCCCTCCCTTCCCTTCTCCTCCGGCTGATTACATAGTTTGGGATACCTCCAATTCCACCCATGCTACCCATGCCATGCCCACCTATAATCAAGTTTTCTTAAACCTACCCATTCACCCTGTAATGCTCCCATTCTCCTGGTACTCAAGCCTGATGGGTCTTATCGTCTAGTGCAGGACCTTAGGGTAATCAACAACACTGTTACCCCAGTCCACCCAATGATGCCAAACCCTCATACCATGCTCTCTCATATCCCTCCCTCCACCACTCATTTTACAGTCGTAGATGTAAAAAAATGTCTTTTTTTTTTTTTTACCATCCCCCCTATACCCTGATTGTCAGGATTCCTTTGTGTTTATGTAGACTGACCCAGACATTCTGAGGTCTCAACAACTTATACTTGTCATTTCTATAGTAAAGCCTGTCCTCAGGGACACACACCACCCTCTTCCTTTCCTGTTCATCTATTTTGCAGACACAGCCCTGGTCAGGACTGACAGGTAGATTTTACACATATGCCCCGCCACAAAACTCTCAAATATCTTCTCACCTTTGTACTTTTTCAGGATAGATAAAAGCCTTTCCCAGGACCAGGCAGACTGCTGATACAGTTACTAACTTCTGTTACAGGAAATGATCCCAAGGTTTGGTCTACCTCAGAGTACCCAGTCGGATAATGGTCCAGCCTTTATTCCTCAGATCTCTCACCAGGACTACAACTAAAATGGAGTGGCCCCTGCCTGGTCTTCCTCGGAATTTCAGCGGTAGTCAAGGTCGCTGGACTGCCATCCTGGTTCCACATCACTCAAGCTAAGCGGTGCCCTCCTCACCCCAACTCCCCTGACTAAACATTCTGAGTGGTCATCTCATCTCCTGTCTCCCACCTCCATCTCACCAGGCCCCACAGCCACGATTTTCAGGCTAGGTCACGTTTTGGTATCCTATTTGGTTCCTGGTCCCTTACATTCTATTAATTTTTTCACTATAACTATCTTAGTTCTTTCCACCCTTAGCTGTTTAGTTAAACATGAGACTCCTATAGTCCTAAAATCTCATGTCAATTATAGTGACACAGCCACGCCCTCCCCACCCCTACTCTGTAATTTCCCAAACATGATTCAATCATCAGGCCTTATATTTCTCATGCTTCTTACTCTTTCCAGCTCAACTCCTAAAACAAGAACAAGTCCTACTTATACTTCTAACTTCTACCCATTCAGATGGGGGAATAATCACCTCCCGTAACTCCACCCCTCCCAACTCCATGCTTATTTTTCAGATTCTTCCTGAATGGCCTGATGGAATGACACATTTGGATCAAGAGCACTTTTCCTTCTACCTCTCCTGGGTCCTTTAATTATGATACTGATCTGCTTCCTCATAGCACCTTGTTTTTATTTCTCCAATCTAGGATGCGAGCATTCACCAGTGATTAATTCCTTGTCCTGGCTGAAACACCTGGTACCAGTTTCTGCAAAAGCATCAACTGTCAACCTTCCTGAACCCCAATACGGTGCCCCCTTTCAGCAGGAAGTAGTAAGAGAGAGACTTCTCCCTTTTACTAACAATAAAAAGACAGGAATGAAAGAGTTTTGCCCTAGAATAAGTTACAGGACATTATAGTGGTGTGAGGCTGAATCGGCGATGTTACCCTGAGGTCACTTCCTCCTTCCCCTATTACAACTTCCTTTTTCCTTCCCAGTACACACAAAGAAAATTCCAATCAGTTTCTCTCAGGTCATCAATGCCCACCCTAAGCACCACCCCCAGTCAAAGGTCATATATATATTCCATACTCCATGTTCTGGTCAGAGAAAGCCAGACCTCTGTCAGTTGTGGGCTCCTCTACATCCTCAGAATAAAGTTCACTTTTACTTTTATATTTTGATCTCTTATTGCACTGAAAAACGCTAACAGTGAGGTCACTGCTGGACCTGGTGCCCTGGCTGCCTTCCTGTGCCCAGACAGCAAGAGGCTTGCTGCCCCCCCCAGCCACATCCCTCTCCTCCTCTCCCTCCTGGGGGTCCTCCCGTCAGCCATCTGGTCTCCCTCTTAGGCTAGTTGTAGATGCCCCCTGCAGTTTCCCAGGTTAGGCTAGTGATAAGAGACGCTGCTGTCCTTGGCCCTCCCTCCTTCGCTGCCTGTCCCCTACACAAGGCAATTGTTGGTTTTCTGCCCTGATTCTTTTCGAAGTAGGTTCTGTTTACCCTATCTCCAGATTCCTGAGCCAGAAGTGGGGTGCTTATACTCCCGAGCTGAGTGTCCAGCCTTCCCTGAGCTGTTTTTAGTCTTTTGTGCTGTGCCAGGTGGTACCTGGGCTGGGTTTTTGTCTTACTCAAATTCAAATCTCCAGCTTCTGAATCAACTGTGACTCTGTTCTAGCTTGGTAAACAAGGATTAGGCTTTGGGTGGGAGGGAGGTCTGCAATGTGAACAATTATTTGTTGTCTTCTTTTTCTCCAATTGTTATGAATAACTTTTAATGGCCATACCCCAGATTTGTACTTTTTTTTCTAATTGCTAAAATCATTCTCTTCCACCTGGTTTTACTGTAACATTTGGAAAAGGAATAATAGTCATCTCTTAAAAAAACTAAAATAAAGGCCCAGTATTCTATCCTTTTTGGGGGGGAGGTACCCAGGATCAAACTCACAATTGCATGCTTGCAAGACAGGCGCTTATGCCGCTGAGCTAAATCCCCAACCCCTCCTCTTTTTTTTTCTTTTGAGATAGGGCCTTGCTATTAGTTCGGGCTGGCTTTGAATTCATGGCAATCTTGCCTCCCGACTCTGGGATTACAGGTGTGCACTACCACACCCAGCAACTTTCAATTCTTTGAATTCTTGTTTGGCATTTTTCTAATCTCAGTAATATTCTCATAGCCAAATATTTATTTTTACAGAATGGTTGCACCATGTATACTCCCAGCAGCTATGAATTACCTCTCCTAAAAGCTTCACAATGACATACCAATAATCACCTCTATTTTATTCTGCCATTCATATTTTTTTGCTCATCATTTGTAGAAACACCGCGGAGAGTCACAGATTACATTTTCAACAACTGTAACATAATTACAATTATGTTACAGTTCTGCTCTTTCACATATTACTAAAAGATCCCTATGAATATCCTGCTTTCATGTCTTTCATTTTTGGAGACAAGGTCTTGCTATGTAGTTCAGGTTGGCCTTGAATTATGTAGCCCAGGCTGGTCTGGAATTTGCGATGATCCTTCTGCCTCAGCCTCCCGGAGTGCTAGGATTACAGGCCTGCACTATCATACCTGGTTCCTTATCGGGAAATTTGATTTGATTCTTGTCCAGTTCAGTTCGCAGCAGCCAGAATCGTGGAGAGAATTAAGTCTGTGAACTGAGGTACCACTTATGTTGACAAAGTTGTGTGTGATACCACCTAATTCCAGAACAGTCCTCAGGGTTGAACTGCACCATTTAGCAGCCCAATCCTCCTGTTCCCAATCGGGAACTTTTACGGCGATGGATTTGCGGATAGAACAACTGGGGCTGCCATAAAAAACAAAACACCCTTGCAGCTGTGCATTTCTCAGCCTGGAAGCTGCAAGACTGACATTAGTCCTGTGGCCCTCAGGAGCCCCCTCCAGGCTTGCAGAGCTGGTGGCCGTGCTGCATCCTCAAGTGGTGGATGGAGATGGAGGGTAAGAAAGTCAGGGCGTGCGCGCAAGCGGGCCCCGGTGTCACAACTGTCACAAGCACACTACCTGCCGGCATCAGGGCTCAACACGTGCCCAGGAGGCATAAGACCCAGCCCACAACACGGAAGCACACAACCCCTGGCCTGTGTGTCTGGCTCTTCCCGCTCGGCGTGGGTCAAAACTTCATCCTTCTTGCGTCTAAGCCCATGTTATCCTCTGGCCGGTTTGTGGACATCCGGTTTGTTTCCAGGCCAGAACGACGAGGCCCTGTCCTTCTGGGCACACCCAGGCCCTATAACCCTGGGGCCGCCCAGCGAATGTGCTGGGCCTGGTGCGGAAGGCACCTGCGGGGCCCGCGGAGGGAGGCAGATGCCCCGCCATCCCCAGCCGCGACGGGGTCTCTGGGCCCCACGTGGCGCTCCGGCGACTCGGCGGTCACAGCACGTCCCGCAAGCAGGGCACCTTCACCAGTCCGGGACGACCCAGTCCTACGGAATGATCTCTGACGTTAAAAGTCTGACTCGCGAAATGCACTCAATTCCTGCGCTGAGCTTTGCTATTTGATAATGCAGTAAACACAGAGCTCGAAGACATCCGGAGTTTTGAAACCTGACGCCTAGCGAAACCTGGACCTACGTCGCCGCATTCCAACAGATCTCGCGGGACACTTAGCTTCGGGGCGTCACGTGACGCGAGGAGCACATGGTCCTGTACATGCGCTGTCAGGCCGCCAGCAGGCGCGCGGGCGCGCAGACGCCCTCCGGAAGAGAGTCTGCCCAGTGGCGCCTGCGCAATAGCGGTGATTTAGCAGGCGTGCGCTTCAGGGGCGGGGCCATGCGGAGGCCGGAAGGAAACGCGGGAGAAGGCGGGGCAAACGAGAGCAGCCCGCCGGCCCTCAGGTCGGCCGTCGCGGCCTGATGACGTCGCACAATGGCCGGCCCCCGCGGGTAGTGGAACCCGTTTGTTCCGCCCGCGTCGCGCCTGAAGCCGGAGCCCGCGAAGAGCGGAAGGGCCGAGGGACGTCCTGTCCGCGCCTCCCCAACTCCAGCGGAGCCGTGGCCCCTCCCCGCTCTCGCGCCGAGGTAAGTGGGCCGGCTGGGCGGGCGGCAGGGAGGAGGCCGCAGCGGCGGCGGCAGGAGTGAGGCCCAGGAGCCCGACGCCTCCTCGGCAGCGCTCGGGCGCGCCCCCAGCCGTGCGCAGCCGCGGGCCGGAGTAAGCCCAGCCGGGGCGGGACGCCGGAGCTGGCGCGAGCCCAGTCCGCGGCCTGGGGTATCCGGGTGTCCGCGCTCGCGCTCGCCGTCTTCTGCCCTCAACAGAGTTGATTTTTCCGAAGCTGTCATTTCTCTTCCGGGCCACTCGTGTGGCACATGTTGGTCGATCACAAAGGAGTAGCAGAGGCACGCAGGTCCATTCCAGAGGAGGTCCGCCCGGACTGTGGATGGACTCTTCGGAGAACTTCCAGCTCTCTGGATCCTGCTGGTACTTGCTCCCGGAGCTTCCAAGTGCGCACAGATTGGACGCAGCAGCTGTCCTTCAGGACACGCCGGTCTCTTAGGAATGTGTAACTTACTTGCCCTTTTGTTTAGGAGCGCTGGAGATGCCAGGTCCTCCCTGTAAAGTAACTACAGCTAAAGAAAGTAGCACTTAAAGACTTACAGTCTTGCTCCTGCTAGAATTTAAGTTTTCTTGGAAACTTTGACACTTCTGTTTCCTGGACACAGAGGTTGATCATTTTAAATGAACTGTAATAAAATCATTTGAGAGAGCAGGTCATTCTTCAGACCCTCTCAGGGAAAATGAAAGAGGGAATTTGACATCTGAAGTACTCTGGGGTTGTCACAGTCTCTCATTATGTCTCCTTTAAGTCTCATTTCCACCGTGTTGACTTATCCCAGTGCAGTAGTGAGGATTCTCAGGATAGGCCTGGACCTAGGCCCACTCCCACTTCCCAGGCTGGCAGGAAATAATTTTGCATGATTAGAGTTTACAATTTGAGCACTTGTATGGAGCCCAGCCAGCTCTGGAACCAGTCCTTTGTGTCCCAAAGCCTGGAACTCCTCTCCTGTTGTAGGTGGGAAATGATCAAACTTTGTAAGAAAGCTTTGTGGAATCGCTCCAGAAGGCAGACAAGTAAGCTGTGGCCTTGTTCATGTTTAAAGAGATTTTTCTCCTTTTCACAGCTACAGATCATCTTAAGGTAAGTACCTCTTTGTTGAGTTTTTTGGTCTTTGGACTTAGTTACTTCGGGGATGATATCTGTTACCAACCATGCTGTCCCTCCTTTAGACATTGTTAATCCATGAAGTTAGGAAGTTTTAACCAGATTACCAGACTTTAGGCATTCAAATAGGGACTACACTGTTAAAAGTAATTGTCCTAAAGTATTATGCCTATACTTCACTGATAGCCCCTGACCAGTGAATCTCGAGGACTGACTGGGTAGTAATTTGTCATTCACATGAGGAATAGAGAGTGTCTGCAGGTTGCAAGGTCCTTTGAGAAGTTCTGAAAATGTTGTCCACAGCAGTGCTGCTGGGATCAGAGGGCAGCCTCCCAGGGTAGTTGCTCAACAGAGAGATGGCGCCCACTCTGTGTTTGAGTTCTTGTGTAGTCTGTTACAAATCAGGCATTATCTGACATCTCTTTGACATGTCTTGGTTTATGACAGCACCTTAAATAATGAGATTTTTGTTACTTTTTTTTTTTTTTTTTGAGACGGGATCTCAAGATGTAGTTCAGGCTGTCCTTAAGCTGACTGTGTAACCCAAGCTGGCCTTGAACTTGTGGCAGTCCCCTTACTTTGGCTTCCTGAGTGCTGGGATTAAAGACCTACCATAACACCTGGCTCCTAAATAATGTGATTTTTATTCAGCAAGTGTTGCCAAATGCAGTAGGCAACAGGGACACAATGATGGAATCCTGTTTCTCCATTTCTTAGGCAGGTTCAGCATTGTAGATTAGAGAGCTGAAGGTTTAGCTCTAATCCTTGCTGACTGTCCTCAGTTACAAGGTGGTTCTGTTAGAAGACCAAATTGAGCAAAAATTGTAAACTGGAGTCAGTTGAACTTGACCAGAGGACCCTCCATTTTGTTATTTACCTTAAAAAGGCAGTGTGTTTCCCATCCCCCACCTAGCACAGAGTGGCAACTATCTGCCACGTAAAATTTTTCTCAAAACAGAGGATACTGATGCCCAGAGAGACCATTAACCTGCCCAAGGTAAGCATTGGAGTGCAAGCCATCACCTGATTCCCAGTGACGTTTCTTCTTTCTGCACAAGGTGGGACTTGGGCTGCTTGTAATAAACAGACTCATCAACACATTTTATGCTGGAGGTGTTTACCTCTGAATGTAATTTGCCATGGTAAAACCTCAGGAGGTCCCAGGGGGAAGAAGACAGTGTGACCCTTTTCTCAGGAAACTTGTCATTTCCTCCTCAGAGTGACTGTATGTCCCAGGGCAGCTCTGTCCATGCCTGTCAGGATTGTTAATGGTGCCCCTGTGCACTCTGAAGTGTCTCAGTTCAGAGATCACATTGTACACTGGTGGGTTAGAGAAGCCCCACCAGTGGGGGTGGGTTCAGCCCCATGCTGAACTCAGGGTACAGAAAGGGAGTCTGAGTCCCCTCCTCCTAACCCCATACTTTATAGGAGATACGTAGCAGGTATGTAATAGATACCAGAGATGATCAGCTTATAAAGAGAAGAAGTTTTCTGTGGCTCGCAGTTTTGGAGGTGTCAGTCTGACTGGTTGACAGGTTATTATGTGGTGAAGTAAAAACCACTTACCTGGCTAGGCATGGCGGCACATACCTAGTACATCCTAGTACTCAGGAGGCTGAGGCAGGAGGATCATTGCAAATTCAAGGTCAGTTTGGACTACATAGCAAAACCCTATCTGAAAACAGCCCCCTCCCCCTAAAAATAAAGCCACTGCCATGTGTGGTGATGCACACCTGTAATCCCAGTGCTCTGAAAACTGAGGCAGGAGGCTCACTGTGTGTTCAAGGTCAGCGTAGGCCACATACCGATTTCAAAACCAGCTTGAACTACATAGAGAGACCCTGCCTATAAATAAATGGCTGCTTACCTCATCATGAGCCAGGGTGCAGAGTGGGAAACTAGGACCTCAGAATTACCTTTGAGGGCACACACCCCTTGATGGCCACAGACTTCTTACTGGGCCTTGCCTCTTCAGTGTTTCGGTGCGTCTCTGGCATTCTGTGAGGTTTGAAACTTAAACACATGGACTGTTGAGGCATTTTAAGAGCCAAACTAGCTGGGCATTGCTGCACACCTGCAGTCCTAGCTACTTGGGAGGCTGAGGCAGGAGAATCACAAGCTCTAAGCCAGCTTGAGCAAATTTAGCAAGACTTTGTCTCAAAATAAAAAAGCTGGTAAACAAACTGTTGAGAGACAGCTTGGTAGGTGCAGATGTACAACAGCAGTAAATGACAGTGAGGAGACAAGAGCTGTTAATCTGGAAGGGCCTCAGGTCTTGGTTCCCTGAGGCGGGGGAGGTTTTTTGTATGCCCAGGATTTTCTAGGGAAGAGGGTCCACACCGGCCCCTGGATTCTCAGAGCAGTCTAGGACCCAGAAGGGCGCACAGACAACTGGAACAGTAAAGGTGCTCTTGGGGCCACTTGGACCACTGTGGTGAGCTGCAGAAGCTCCTGCATGGGTCAGAGAAGCTGACAGGCACCCCCGGTGGGGGACGAGACCTGTAGCTCAGAGCCATTAGGTACCCTGTGGCAGCCTCCTGCATCCCTCTTCTGGTCCGTACCTCCTTGTCCTGGTGTGAAGGAGACGCATCCTTTGGGAGTGTCTTTCTGGATTCAGTTTAGTTTATTTGTGATACTAAGTTTCAGGCATGTTTAAATCAGAGTGAGTGACCGGTGACACCAGTTGACACCCCACATGGTCATCACTGCAGTTTAAGAGACTTTTCCACAGAAGGCCTGGTTGCGATTTACGTGGATCATGTGGCAACCGGGCCTTCTGTGGAAAAGTCTCAGGCCTCGATGGTCTTCACATTTGGACACTGTCCAGCTCAGGGGAGCTCTGAGTTCCCAGGGCTCCTTCTGTGCCTGGTGGAGATCCAGCACCTGGGGCCATGGGCCCTTGACTTTCTCAGGCCAGCAGAGGTTGTTGCTTCCGGGCTAACCTTCCCAGCAACTGTCTGCTTCTGGAGAGTGTAAATAGAAGGCAAAAGGTGATCTTTAAAAAAACCTGACTGCCTTTTAGCTGGATATGGTGGTGCACACCTGTAATTCCAGAACTCAGGAGGCTGAGGCAGGAGAATTGTAAATTCAAGGCCAGTCTGTGGATACTAGTAAGATCCTATCTTAATAACTAAAAACAAAAAAAAAAATCTACTTTTGAGTGATTTTAGATAAATTGATGAATTTTTAAATTTATATTATTGGTAACCATTGTGTTTTTACAAAGTAGTGACTTTTAAGCGATGTCTCAATGTGTTTTTAGGTATAATGATCATTTAGCAGCAATATATATTCACATTATAGAATTATATACCAGGTTTTGATACTACATCTGTAAACAGGCTGTCCATGTATTTATTTTTCATTTTAGCTTGTTTTTTATTAGTATATGTTCAAGATACGTAACAGTTACATTTTTGGAGATTGGTACATATGCATGTGGCAATTTTAATCATTTTTACCCTCCTTCCCCCTGGCAATTCCCAGATCCCCTTCTCATCGCCACAAAATCCACCTTCTTGGTGTGGTATTTTGTTTTATTTTTGTTTTTTCTGAAGTGATCTTGCTGTGTAGTTCAGGATGCCATGAACTCACTTTGTAACCCAGACTGGCCTCCAACTCCCAGCAATCCTCTTGCCTCAGCCTCCTGAGTGCTGGGATGACAGGTATGTGCCACCACCCCAGCTGACCTCCCTGGTTTGTTTGTTTGTTTGTTTGTTTGTCCCAAGGATCAAATTCCTGACCTTGCAATTACCAGGCAAGCTCTTGAGCCACTGAGCTCAATCCCTGGCCCCTCCCTGTTTTCTATAAGCTGTGTTTTTAGAAATTTAAAAGGGTGCATTTTTTTCTTTAATGCATAAACAAACGAGAACTTAGAATGTGTGAGGATAAAGGTGGTCTTAGTGCATTAGCTCCTGCTGAGATACCCGGCAGCCTGACCCTGACACCTTATTTTATTTATGTATTTATTTTCCATTCAGAATGTACATAAAGAAAAATCTTTTATTAGGTACATATGATGATCGTATTCATCATAGAGAATTTGTTCCTGTACATGATATAATTGTTTCCCATTCCCCTACCTGCCCTTCAACTCTTCCTTGCCTCCCAATTTACAAAAGCTCTGTTTCCATTTTTTTTCCTCCTTTTCTCATTTTTTTGTTACTGTTCTCATTCTTTCCTCCTCCCCCTCCTCATTTTCCCCTCCCCATTTGAACATCTTATTTCACAATACCTGTTACACGTGTTGGTCCTTATTTATAGTTTCAGTTTCTTACACCCAGAGAAACAGTGATATTTACATGTGTGTCTGATATATTTCACTTAAGATTATGCCCACAAGGTGCATCCATTTACCTAGAAATGTGTCAGGCTTATCTTTCTTTATGGCAGAGCAGTACTCTGTTGTATAAAAAAACCCACATCTTTCTTACCCACTCACCAACTGATGGACATTTAGGCTGTTTCCAAAATTTGGAAATTACAGTTTGTGTCACTATAAACATGAGTATATATTGCTGTGTATGATGCTTTTAATTCTTTCAGGAAGACACCAATAAGGGAAATAGCTGGGTCAAATGGGACCTGAGTTTTAGTTTTTTGAGGCGTTTGCACACTGATTTCTACAGTGGCTGCACCAGTCTACACTCCCACCAACAGTGAAGAAGGGTTCTTTTCCCCACAGCCCTGCCAGCATTTGTTGTTGCTTGATTTCCTCATCCTTTCTGTGGTGGGATAGAATCTCAGTGTTTGTTTTAATATGCATCTCTTGAATGACCAGCGAAGTTGGACATTTTTTCATACATTTATTTGCTGTTTGTACTTCATCTGAGAAGTATGTACTCATCTCAGATGCCTGTTTTTGGATTGGGTCTTTGAGTTATGATTTTTTTTTTAGTTCTTTATATTTTCTATATAGTAAAGTTTTGTCTGAGGAACAGCTGGCGAAAGTTTTTTCCCACACTATGGGTTGTGTCTTCATTCTGTTGGTGGTTTCTCTTGCTGTGAAAAAGCTTTTTAATTAAGATGAGCTCTCAGTTGTTGATTGATTGTGATAGTTTCTGAATAGTCAAGGTTTTGTTTATAAAGTCTTTGCTTTCACCAGCATCTTCAAGAATTCTGTCTTCCAGCAGATTTAATGTTTCTGTTTTAATATTTAGATCTTTTGATCTACTTTCATTTTAGTTTAGTGTGTGATGAAAGATATGGGTCTAATTTTAATTTTTGGTATGTGTAGAGCCAGTTTTTCCAGCACCATGTCTTTCTTTCAGTGAATGTGTTTGGCACCTTTGTCAAAGATAAGGTGGTGGAGTGTATCTGGAGTTGTTTCTGCATCTTCTGATCTATTCTAGTGATCCTCAGGTCTTTTTTTTTTTTTTATTCCAGCACAGTGCTGTTTTTATCACAGTAGCTTTGGAGTGTAATTTCAAGTGTGAGATTGTGATGCCCCCTGCCTTGTCTTTATTTCCCAGAATTACCTTTGCTATTCTAGGTCTCCTCTGGTTACAAAAGAATTTTAGGATTGTTTTCTCTTAATTCTGTGAGATATGCTGTCAGAATTTTGATCAGAATTGTATTAAATCTTTGTAGCAATTTTGCAATTTTATTTTATTATTATTATTATTATTTTTTTTTTTTTTTTTTTTTTTGTACTAGGAATTGCACTCAGAACCTTGCCAGGCGGGCACTTGTGCTGCTGAGCTATATCCCCGGCCCTTGTACAGCCATTTTAGAAGTATGACCATTTTCACTATGTTGGTTCTTCTTACCCAAGAGAAAGGACTATCTTTCTATTTTCTGAAGTCCTTTTTGATCTCCTTTTTCAGAGTACTGCAGTTTTCAACCTAGAAGTCTTTTACTTTAGTTTTCAACATAGAGATCTTTTACTTTCTTCATTATATTGATTCCTAGGTGTTTTATTTTTTTGGATGCTGTTGTGAAAGGTGTTGATGCCCTAATTTCTCTCAGTGCGCTTGTTATTTGTGTACAGGAAGGCTGTTGGTTTTTGAGTGTCAACTTTATATGGCACCTTATTGTAAACCAGAACTTGAAAACAGCTCCATGTGCTGAAGAATGGCATCGCTCCTGTCACCGAGAGCTGGCAGGGCAGCATCGGTTTACAGACTGCTGGCTTACCCCGACCCCCTTTAAACAGGTGACGCAGCACTCCTGTGAGATTTGGAAACCCAAAAACTGGAAAGCATTTAGGTCATGATTAAATCTGAATTAGTTAAGTGACATCTTGTAAGATGACACCGTTGGTCTTTTACATGAGCACACAATGTAGCATGTAGACTTCTCTCCGGAGTACTGCACGACAGACAGCCCTGTGGAAATGTGGTTGTGGCGCTGCTGTTTCCTTGGAGCCCAGTGTGGCCCCGGCACTGTGGGAGGCGGGCAGCATGCTCTGCCACAGGTCCTGGAGAGGCACTTCCACGCCTGCCAACTGGCAGAGGCCTGAGCCTAGAAACCACGCCCAGTGCGGGCTCCAGCCTCAGGTGACTTCGGACACACGCCTTCACGCTCTGCCTGGTCTGCAGTGGACAGCTTGGGACTTCCGGGGTGATTCGTGGGGATCCACACGGCCTTTCCTCACAGTCTGTAACTCATGGCTCATGCTTGTTAAGTGTGCAGCTAGATGCAAGTGTGAAATGCCGTGCCAGGTGTTCTGGGACATCTCATTTTGCCAGCTGCAGGGAGCCGGACATGCCTGCTGGGTCAAAGTCATGTGTCCAGTCTCACAGGGGCAGCGCACATACTGGGTGGAGCCGTGCGGACCTGGAGTTGGGCAGCGTTCACTCCCCATCATGCTGCTGCCCGTTCTGAGTCTCTGTTCTGTTTCTTTTGCAGAACCGTGGGTACAGATGGATGTGGCCGAGAGCCCTGAACGGGATCCTCGCTCCCCAGAGGACGAAGAGGAGCAGCCAACACTCTCGGACGATGACATTCTGAGGGAAAGCGGGTCTGATCAGGATTTGGACGGCCCTGGGGGGAGGGCTTCCGATTTGGAGGATGAGGAACATGCAGCCCCGGTCCTGGGCCAGGAGGAGGAGAACCGCTCTGACGAGGAGGACAGAGCCAGTGAACCCAAGTCTCAGGACCAGGACTCTGAGGTGCGTGAGCTAAGCAGGGGCCAGACGGGCTCCCCGTGTGAAGAGGAGGGGGACAATGGTGAGGAAGACCAGACAAGTGACCTCAGAGACGAAGCTTCCTCGGTGACCAGGGAGCTAGATGAGCATGAACTGGACTATGATGAGGAGGTGCCTGAGGAGTCAGCCCCTGCTGTCCAGGAGGATGAGGCTGAGAAGGCTGGAGCTGAGGAGGATGAGGAGAAGGGGAACAGTGCTCCTGCCCAGGAGGGGAAGCCCACTGCCCAGAGTGGAGGAGAAAAGGAACCCTTGGAGACTGCCAAGGAGAAGAAAAAAGAGGATGATGATGGAGAAATTGATGATGGAGAGATAGACGTGAGTATGATTGACAACCCAGCCAGCAGGGCTCCTGCCCCATGGGTGCTGGCTGGTGCAGGATGCGTCCCGGGGTTGGTGTGGATAGAGAGACAGATGTGCAGGAGGCAGGGCGCAGGGAGGGGTGTGCACTGAGAGTGAGGAATAGGCCATGCGGAAAACCCACCTGCCTGCCAGCAGCCGGCTTGGGAAGCCCACACTCTGTGGCAGCTTCTGTAAGTCTGGCCTTCAGGTTGAGGAGGGGTGAGAGGGCACATGCATCGGGTCACGTTTCCGTGGCAGGTGATTGTTAGAAGAGCTTGGATCAGGAGTGTTTTGGAGAGGAAGCGGGTTAAAGTGCTGAGTGGTACTTTTCAGAGCCGTTGAACTCAGAGGGTTGAGCCAGGGTCTAAGCGGATCAGGACAGCCTGGGTTTCTCAAGTTCCCTCCCTCACTGTCATAGTGGGCATGGTGCTGAGTGCCACTCGGGATGGGCAGGTGGCAGGTAAGGGTGCCGAGTGTGCCAGCCCCTCCGGTCTGTTCAGAGATGGGACCTCTGGAAGTCTGTGGCGGGGGCCATGCTGGTGAAGTAGGATGCAGACATTGCCTGCCTGGCTGTGGCTACTTGACTCTGGGCCCTATGTGACTACAAGCCTAGAAGTTTAAGTTTTTTCTTATTGTGGAGGAGAACATCCTGGTAATAACTGGGTGATGTGACCTTCCAAGGGCTTGGCGAAACTTTGTCATGCAGCCTTCCTCTCTAGGTGCCATCTGTGCTGCCGCTTTGAGAAATTCACCTGCACCCAGGTGCTGACAAAGGGAGATGATACTGTGAGACCCACGTTCCTGAATTTGAGTGAGATCGTGGGCTGCGATTGCCTGTGAGCTTGGGTTTTTGAATTCTGAGAAGTCACCCAGAGTGCAGCGGGCCTGTGTGCTGGACGCGCCCTTGGACCTTCCTGCTTCAGCTATGTGCTGGGGAGGCAATCAGGGTTCAGCTTTCTTGGGATCGTAGTGGCATTGGAAGAGGTGGGCACTGGTGGCTCAGGTGCCCTGTGAGTGCAGGCTGTGGGCAGATGGCCATGCTGAGTGGCCCGAACAGCCCTGAGGTCTTGATGTGCTGACACCCCTGGGAAGCACAATTAGAGCGACTCTAGATGAACTTTCCCATTTATATGGTCTTGCAGTGTGTGCTTGTTTCATGTGCCCTGCTGGCACCCTTTTGGAGGCTGTGTGAGGCCCCAGCTCAGCATCCCCCGGTGCAGGTGGCCCTTCCTTCCTGACCAACCGTGGCCCCTGTAGTCTGCTCTTGGATACAGTGCCCTGGACCCTGGCACATGCCAGGCTCATCCCGCCATGGACACGGCATACACTGTATAGTTGGGGGTGCACAGACTAGGTGGTAGCTCAGCCCCTGTGGGTGCACACTTTCTCTGGAGGGCTCCTGTTTTCCTCCTGGGCTCCCCTGCATTCTGGATTCCTGTGTCACCTTCTGTTGTAGGCACACTTGTGGCTCACATGCACCCACGTACACACATGGCTTCTGGGTGAGGCACCCAAGTTGTGCCGATCCCAGTGCAGCTTACTGACTCCTTAGCATCTGTGTCTTTCCCTTCCAGTAACATGGTCTCCAAGACCGGGATCGTTGCTGGTTCCCCTCTGTCCTCAGGACCTGGCACTGTAGGCAGCTCATTGGTGATGGTTGATCAAACAGATATATCCCGTTGCTTTGGGACACAGTAATGTGAAGTGCTGTGAGCTATGACGTGGCCATGGACATCAGGTCCACTCTGCAGCACCACCATGTACAGAGCCAGTCCATGCCCAGCTTTACCCTCAGAGTGTCCTGCACAGCACATACCAGCTTGTGTGTGATGCCCCACTCTTGCTGGCAGCGCTTCCTTCCTGCTCCCAGCCCTGGTCCGTGCTGTCACCCCTGCTGGTGGCTGCCATCTCCCGAAGTGCACTGTGTCTTCCTTCAGAGAGGCTCCTGCTGCCATTCCTATGCCGTGTCCCATCCCTGTCCCCCGGAACATTGCTGCAACACAGAGGAAGCTGAGGCTTGCATCTGGGTCCATGGGCTTCCCCGTGGTTCTGGCTCTGTCCTTTACCTGAAATCCCTGGAATGTGCCTTTTGCTCTGAGTGCCAGTTGCACATTCCAGTGAGCTCCGATGTCGGAGGAAGAATGTGCAGTGTGCCTGGCTTTCAGAAGTGGACGCCATCCAGGGCTGAGGATATTACTGCATGTATGGTGCAAGGCCAGCTCAGACCCTGGGTCCCCTGGCGAGGCCTGCTCAGCCAAGCTCTTAAGTTTATAAAAAAATGAACATGGCTCAGCCCTCCCTGAGTGACCTCTGTTGCAGAGAACTGCACAGAGAGACAAGTGCAGCGCCCTGCTGCCCCTGGGCCTCTCGTTCACACCAGGCCCCCTTTTGCAGGTCTGTGCAGGTCTCAGACTTGGTGTCCTGGTTTCTGTCATCAGTTAGTCTTCTGGGAAGCTTAGGGGATGTATTTGTTCTGTTCTTCCTGTGGTGCCAGGCCATCAGGAGAGCCCTGGATACCGGTGTGGCCAGTGACGGGCACAGCTGCAAGGCACAGGTGAGAGTTTCAGCTGCAGGCCCGAGGGCACAGGCCCCCAAAGCACAGGGCAGGTTTCTGCTGGTTAGGGTCCTAGGGGTGAGGTCCAGGCTTTGGTCTTTGTCAAGCTCCCAGATTCCCCTTAATTGGACAGTAAGGTTAGGGATTCTCGACTAGCTGCAAAGTGGCTTCGCAGAGCTGTGTTTGCTAATTTCTCTCACAGGACCTTTTTGCGCAGTACTAGGGACTGAACCCAAGGCCTGCGCACTGAGGTGCTCACCTCCAGCTGCTTTCTGTTTTCCTGTTTTGAGACAGGCTCTTGCTAAGTAGCCCAGGCTGAACTTGAGCATGCTATCCTCCTGCCTCAGCTTCTCAGAGTGTTGTGTGCCACCACACCAGGTTCTTACAAGACTTACATTGGAGGGAGTTAATGTGTAAGGACCATAAATTATTTTGTTGTTTAGATTTTGTTTAAATATACTAAATGTTAAAGAGCAGGTTTCCATTTCCTGCCCAAAGTTGTCCATTAAGAGTATAAAACCCTACTGTGGGTAGGGCTCTGTGCCCCAGAGTGCTTATATAATACTTGTCCCTGGAGCCCTCAGCTCCTAGGTGTGGGTGGGAACCAAGACTGGGACTGTTGACAGGAATTGGTACGGAGGACGCCAAAGCTTCCCTCGCCCAGCTCCTGTGCTCCGGGCATGGTGGGGGTGGCAGTGTGGCAGACCCGTCTACCTTGGTAAGGTGGTGTCCTCTGTTCCAGGATGACGACTTAGAAGAAGGTGAAGTGAAGGACCCCAGTGACCGGAAGGTGAGGCCTCGCCCCACCTGCCGATTCTTCATGAAAGGTAACTGTCTGCAGGGCCTGGACGGCAGCTGGGACAGGCAGCCAGAGGTGGTGGCAGTGCTGGCATCGGGGAGAGGTCTTTGCTCCTCCTGGTCTCCCCGTGAGGCTGCCGGGGTGGAGCCCGCCTGGCCATCCCTGTGCCTGTGCTTTTAGGCCCACCACCCACGGCACAGCCTGACAGCAGCAGTTGCTTCTGAGTCACATGGCCTAACGGCGAACGCTCTGACACCAGCGTTAGTGTTGGGCACTCGGTGAGAGGACGTGTCGGGCCCGTCCTTCACTGGGATGGACTGGACGGTGGTGAGGGAGGGCTCCAAAGGCCCAGGCTGCCTGCTGCAGTGAAGGAGGTGCAGCAGGGAGCAGCCGATAGAACCTGCGTAGACTCTTGAACTAACATGATAACGTGGCGTGCAACCCTTCGGCACAGGGACCTACAGCTCCGGTTCTGTTTTGTAAAGTCTTGAGAGATTCGGACATGGAAATGAGAATGTCTGGTCGGGAAGGGTTTCTTTGATGTGCAGCTGTAGTCTGGGTGTATTTCTTGTAGTCGAGCATTTTCCTCGGACAGGGAGGAAGATGTTTTCTCTTGCCCGTAGATGACTTTGCTCAGTGGCCAACCTGCTCGTGCAGTCTAAAGTTCACACGAGCTTCCTGTACTTCTTTTCCAGATGTTGTGACACCATTATCCACTTCTCTTCCACCAATACCAAATTCCATACCACTCAGAGACCAGGTTAAAGGTACAAAATACCCTGTGTTCACTCTCTTCAGTACCTTAAAGGCCCCCTGCTGCAGAGGTCAGACTTCTCTCTCCTGGATCCAGAGCATGTGCGGGATGCCCAAGGAAGGGGGCCTGGCGGGCAGAGAGCGGAGGCGGACCTTCCTCTTTGGTTGGGAGGGACGGACGGGCAGGAGCTTTCACAGGGGGGCGGTGGAGTTCCATGTTGCCACCAGGCAGGCTCTGCTCTGTGTGGCCTGCCATCAGCCCCGTCCCTCAAGCCAAGAGTCTCCTCTGGGGTGTGTGCACATGGCTCATATGAGTCACGTGCACGCGTGTGGGCCTGGTGTGGGGGTGGCCCGGGAGGGCTGCCTGGGCTGCAGACCCAGAGCCAACTTCATCATGTCCCCCGAGGGGTGGGTGCACAATGCTCTGACCCACAGCTATCTAAGAATGCACGCAGTGTGAGTGCTCTCTTAGATCTTGAAAGCTCTGGCTTTGCGGAAAATTTAAATGGAAGCCAAAGACTTCTTCGCCCTCTCACGCCCTCTCAGATTTCCATATTAAAGTGATGAAAACCTGTGCACATGACGTAGGTGTCTGCAGTCTGTTTGGACCAGCACTGCTCACAGACTGCATGTGCAGTGCTCTGGTCTCAGGCAGCAGCATGACCACCTGGTGGGGCCTTGTGCGTGGCTCTACGGCAGGAAGTCCTGTGTGGAGGCTCCGGAACTCACACCACTGAACTGGTGCTCGGAGTTTAACCCCAGAAGCACAAAACAGGCAAAGTGAGACGGTGACTGCAGTGCAGACTGAATCTCTGGGGGACACCTGGGTGCCTCCTGCATGGACATCGCACAAGGCAGGCAGGGTGGGACACTGGTGTCCTCCAGGTTGGACTCCTCTGAGCTTGGGTCTCCATGAGTGAGGCCATCAAGGGCTTTCTGTAGTGCAAGGGCCAGTGGAATGTTTTGCAGCTTAATTGGGCTCAGTCACTTGTTTCAGGAGTGGTTTTTAGGTGTACCTACCTTTCTTCCCTATTCTGTTCATTCTGTAGTGTAGCACAGAATGAAAGGAAATGTTTAATTCTTTCAGTTTTCTAAAACATCTGCTTTTCTTGGTTACAAGAAATTTATCTGGAGTAGGTGTTTTTGCTTACCTGCAGTTTATAAGCTTGGTGTTAAATTGCAGTGAATCAGTTTACAATCCCTTCATTAACAAGAGAAGTTACTTTAAAACCAAAGTGAAGTTGCTGTGTTGGCCAGGCCATGGCCATCCGGGAACTCTCGCCCATCCTGGGGGATGTGTCATGGTGCCGCCCATCTCTTTGGAGATGGTCTGGCTATTCCTCAGAAGGTAAAGGATAACATTGCCGCTGAACCAGCAGTTCCCACTGTCGGTATCTCTTCCAGAGAGATGAAAACATCATCCGTGAAAAATAATTGTACATTGAGTTCATGGGTGCACGCCCTCTCAGTGGCCAGGGGAAAGGAACCACCCAGTGCCCAAAGCTGCTGAGCAGCAGAGCAGAACACCCAGTCCCACAGGGAAACCCTCCTTGGCCCTGAAGAGCAAGAGCCTGACACATGCAGTAGCATTGGAGGCCCTTGGGGATATACAGGGTGGCAGAAACCAGTCCCAGCAGGCCCATGTCGTGTGAGTCCTTGCATAGGAAACATCTACACCAGGTGACTCCATGGACACAGGAAGTGGACTGGTCACTACACCAGCTGAGGGTGGGAGCTGGCAGTGAATGAGTACTAGGTTTTCTTGTTAGGATGCTAGAATGTTCTGGAACTGGATGGTGGTGACAGTTGTACAGCTTGGTAAGTGTACTAAAGACTACTGAATTGTATGCTTCCGGTGGCAGGGGTATTTTATGGTTCTTGAATTAAGTCTTAATTAGGAACATCTTAAAGTTTTGTCAGCCATACATCCACAACAGGGTGTGGTCTGTAGATTAATCCACAGTGCACAGGTTGGTGTTTGTGATCATCAGCAGCATGACTCCTAGACGGTCGGTCAGCGCGGTGTTCACGGCGCGCTTTTACCTCTGGGTGTCTGTAGTGCATCCCAGCCCGAGGCTCAGCCACAGAGGCACAAACAGTGCATTCTTTAAGTGATGTCCTGTTGTGAGTCCCTGACATGTCCCTGTGAGGGCCACCAGCTTGGCCCATGGGCACAGCCCCATTTCTGCTGCATTTTTTAAAAACTGTGGCGAAATACACATAATATAAAATGTACCATCCTAGCCATTTCTGAGTATGTGGTTAGGTGTTATTTAATAGAGGCAATGTATAGCTGTCATCACCATGCAAGCCCAGCATGTGTTCAGCTTGTAAAACTGCAGACCAGCAAGCCATGATTCCTCTCTTTGCCTCAGCCTAGCACCCCCCACCTCCTCTGTCCCTGTGGATGTGCCCATGTTAGGGACCTCAGCCACGTGGGATCCCAGTGTGTGTCCTTTTGTGTCTCTCTTCTGCTCTGTAGCATAATCCTCAGGTGTCACTTGTGTTCCGAGTGGCGTGTGCAGGGTTTCCTTCTCAAGGCAGAGTGACATTGCAGTGTTTTGTTTTCTCCCTTCCCAGTGTATGCCTAGATTGCATCACCTTGCCTGTTTGACATGTGGGGTACAAATATCTCTTCCAGAGCCTGCTTTCCCTCTTGTTGATTAGAGGCTGGAAATGGAACTGCACATAATGTGGTCATTCCTTTTCTCTCAGTGCTTGGGGTCACACCCAGGGCCTGGCATATTCTAGTGCTTTAACCCCCAGCCCTATTTTTAAGGTTTTGAGGGACTACCAAACTTTTCCACAGAGGCCACACCGTTTTATGTTCCCATCAGCAGTGCATGGGGTTCCAGGGTCTTCATGTCCTTGCCAACAGTGTTACATTCTGGGCCTGTCTTTTTATAGTGACATTTCCCTGATGGTTGGTAATGCTAGGCATCTTTCTTATGTGCTTGTTGGTAATTCGTCTGTTTGCCTTAGCAAAACATCTTTTGCTCATTTTAGAACCTCTGTGTTCTCTCTTTAAGATAGCAGGCCTCAGAGTGTGGTGTGTGGACCTTCAGGGTCCTGGAGGCCCTTTTAGGGGACCCTTGAAGTTAAGCTACTCATAGTAATACGAGGCTTTGCTAGTACTAAGGTAGTCATTGCCTTGCATTCCATGTTTATAAGTCAGTCAGAACAGTAATGCAATCACATCTTACCCTTGAGTCAGGGGTCTGTTCCTTTCTCTCATCTGCACTGGGAGTTGAACCAGGAGCTTGCGCACGTCATGTGAGCACTCGACCACTGAACTACACTTTCGATTGTGGTTTTTGAGACAGCGTCTTGCTAAATTGCCTAGGCTGACCCAGAACTTGCATTCCACCTGCCTCAGCCTCCTGCATAGCTAGGATTATAGGTGTGGGCCATTATGCTGAGCGCAGGTCATTTTTAAGGAAATAGTTTTACAGTGGTACCATTTACATGTCATATAATTCACTCTTAAGTGGACAATCCAGGGGGTTTAGTCATTTTGCCAAGTTGTGCCACCACCAGCACACTCCACTTGTAGAGCAGCCTTTTTTTTTTTTTTTTTTTTTGAGACAGGTTCTCACTGTGTAGCCAGGATGGCCTGGAACTCTTCATGTAGCCCAGCCTGGCCTTGAGCTTGCTGCAATCCTCCTGCCTCAGCCTCTCGTGTACTGGGATTACAAGCGTGAACTACCACACCTGGCCAAAGGAGTGTGTTCTTGAGCAGTCTCTCGCAGTCCCAGTGGATAGACCTGGTGACTTTTCTGCACCTGTCTCTGTTCTCTGTGAGCCCAGAGTTTTGTAGCTTGTCAGGTACAGAGACGTCAATTTCTTAGGTTTGCCCAAGAAATTTCATATTAGATCTTTATGTATTTCCTTCCCTTTGGTGAAGTATTAAATGAGCGAAGCACTTTAGTGTTTGTTTTACCTTTGCAGTCTTTGTCTGTTGTTCAAAGTTACTCAGACTAATGGGAAGGAGACCAAGAAGTACTTAGCCCCATGAAGGCAAGCCTTTTAGAGCTTCGGTGACTGCAGCTGGCCCACTGTGCGCTTAAGCACAGGCTCACCACCCCTGACTCGACGCATTCAGAGTGGGGCCTTGATTCATGCATCCTGCTGCCAGGCAGCTGGAACCACTGGTGGGTTTTTACTACCTGTAATGGTAAAAAGACTGATAGCAGTGATTGGATGTTTGTACCAGCAGCGGGCCAAGCCAGCAGGTGTGAGGTAAGGCCACATGTGTCAGCATGTCACCGTTTGCAGTTCTAGCAAGGAGCAAGGGTTTTGGATGGAAAACTTACAGGGTAAACGCCTCTGAGCTATTCCCAATATGCTTTGCAAATGGCCCACAAACCAGAACCTATGCAGTCAGTTGTTTCTGGGCCCACCACTCACCGGAGCTTGCACATCCCCATGCCACAGACACTGTGGCTCACTCTTCCTGAAACAGCCACCCTGGGGATCCCTCGGGTCCCTGGTTGGACATCTGGGATATGGCCAAGACAGCAGCTTCCTCTTCCTGTCTCTTCACTTCCTTGATTTCTGTTGAAGCCCACGAGGTAGGCTTCGCCACTGTTTCACTGATACCAGTGCTGTTGAGCATGCTGGTTCCTTTTTTATAGATATTTTGTTCAGTGGAGACAAAAATGAGGCCCACAGAGTATAGACTGCCCAGGGAAAACTGGAGAAGCACGTGTTCGTCAGGTGCTCTGGAGGCTCAGGTAGGAGGAGGCTTCACTGTGTGCCTCCATGGTGTGAATGCTTCCTGTTTCCATGTCTTACGGTATTATTTTTATTCTGACTGCTTTCACACATATGTAATAACAGTGTTCACATAGGTAAAGAGGTTAAGAAGGGCTGAGGTACCCAGCATCCAGTTAGGAAAAAGCGTTGCTTTCGAAACCTCACATGCCAAAAATAGCACCTGGCTATTTCAGCAGTGATTGCAGCAGCTATGCCTCCACCCAGCCCCACCCTTCCCAGCCTGTGTCTTGCCCACACCCAGGCACGGGCCTCAGGCCCTGGTGGCCAGGAGTCTGGCTCATACATTCGACACAACTGGCCCAGGGAAGCAAAGGCCACACCCTTCTAAAGCACCTCCAGTTTTGCTTCTGTCCACCCCCCCACCTTTTTTACTTCTTTTTTTTTTAAACAAACTGACTTTTTAAATTAGAAAGTAATAGTGCTGACAGAGTCAAAAAGGTGAAAGGCTTTCTTTTTCCAGCCTTGATACTTCAGGCTGTACCCTTCCAGGCTCTCTATGAGAAGTGTCGCCTGCCAGAGGGAAGGTAGAGTCTTGGTCAGACAGTGGCTGGCTGTCCTTCCTGAAGCTGTCTTCCTCTTCTGTGTCTCACAGGATCTGGCTTAGCATCCAGGAACTGGGGGGCTAGGCCAGCGGGCCCTGTCGCCTGGCTTCCTGTAGTTCTGCAGGGTTGCCTTGTGCTCACCCTGCAGCATCCTCCAGCATGTCCTGCTGCTCTTTCCTCCCTCTGCCTGAGTGACTACTCTAGCATCTCTCTTGACAGTGTGCCCCTGCGGGTAGCTGTGGTCCAGATCACCTCGGGACAGCACAGAGTCCTGGGAACCCTTGGTGCCTTGTTTGGATTTCCTCCTCAGACAAAGGTTTCTGAGTCAGGGTTGCAGTGTGCAGTGCCAGTCCACACCTGTGGGCCCCCGTGCAGGGCCACTGCTCAGGCTGGGCTGTTTACACCCTTACTGGGACAGTAGTCTGTGAAGCCTCGCTGGTGTCCATACTTGGAGGCCACAAGAAGCCACATCTGCTCAAGTCCTTTTATGAAATGGCACAGGCTTTGTGTAGAACCTGTGTGTGCCTTGTGTCTACTCTTAGGACTTCTTGAAGTACTGCCTGACAACATAACTGTTTTATAAATAGTTACTATGCTGTATCAGGAAATGATGAGAAAGTCTCTATGTGTTCAGCACAGACACAAAGACTTATTTTGGAGGTGTGTTGTAGAGTCCCATCGAGGTGGAGCCTCAGCTACGGAGGACTCTGTCTTAGGACTTTGTCTCTAGAGTAACTTTGGAACATGAGCACCCTCCTCTAGGGGGTCCTGTCCCGCCAGCCTGCCTACTGCAGAAGCCCACATTTGCCTACATGTGCCATGAGTGTCAGGGCCTCCAGGCTTGGCCCATGCCCCTCCCCAGCCCGTGCTGGCAGGAGCACTGGCTGGCTTGTGGCCATGCCATGGCCTCAGCACAGGCCACTGTCCCTACCCAGCTGCAGCGTCTGCCTTCGGCTTGCTGCCTTTTGCTGACCTGCCTTTGTTTCCACAGGGAACTGTACCTGGGGTATGAACTGTAGGTTCATACACCCCGGAGTGAACGACAAGGGGAACTACTCCCTCATCACCAAAGCTGAGCCCTTCCCGCCCAACGGTGCCCCGCCACTCGGACCTCACCCCTTGATGCCTGCCAACCCGTGGGTGCGTGCACACCTGTTCCCTCATCCGCGTGTACCAATCACCAGCCACTGTGGGTCCCAGCCTAAGGCAACAGTGTGCCTCCCGGGAGGGCATCTGGTACCTGTCTTTGCAGATGCCTGCTGGCACCATGCAGAAACAGCCCCCGACATGCCAGGGTGCCGTGCAGCGTGGGCAGGGAGCAGTACTGGGTGCCTGCCTTGTGTTTCCATTGCTACTTTGGCTCCCCTGTTTCCTTGTAGGCTTTATAGTTTTACTTGCTTTCTCAACTTTCTCTTCTGGTTGTCTCATAGGGCGGGCCAGTAGTTGATGAAATTTTGCCTCCACCCCCTCCCGAGCCCCCAACAGAGAGTGCCTGGGAACGTGGACTCCGGCACGCGAAGGAGGTAACGGTCCCCCAACATCTGAGGGGAACTCGGGAAGTGACAGGAGGATTCCTGGGTTTCCTTTAAGAGTTAAAGAAATGGTATCTGGCTCTGCAGGGAGGCCAGGCCACAGCAAACCCCAGTAGGCCAAGGAGGAGCCCTGTTCCCTGTTCCAAGGCCCAATGCCTGCTCTCCCTGCAGAGTCCCTCTGCTTCCTTGGGTTCTCCTGTGCCCACTCTGGCCCGAGGGGCCACCTTGCAGCCTGGAGCCCAGTGTGGTTTCCAATGCTCCATTGTCCTCTGCAGTGAGGTGCAGACAGCCCTTTCTCCACCCATCTAAGGCTTCAGCTATGCCCTTACGTGTTCTGTGCTGGGCCTCATCCCCAAGGCCGCCCCCTCTGGGGCTCCTTGGTCCTGTCCCCAGGCCATTGGTGGGAAGTGACCAGCTCCTTTGTGCCCCGCTGAATGTGGTGGCCACAGTGCTGCTCATGGGCAAATACCTCCTTCAAGCCTGTGTCTGGAAAGGCACTGGGGTCCTGTGCCCCTCAATGCAGGTGGTCCTGCCACAAGGTTCCCTAGATGTTAACCTTCTGCTTCCTCCCATGGTAGGTTTTAAAAAAAGCAACCATTCGTAAAGAACAGGAACCTGATTTTGAAGAGAAAAGATTCACGGTGACCATTGGTGAAGATGAGCGGGATTTTGACAAAGAAAATGAAGTTTTCCGGGATTGGAATTCTCGCGTCCCAAGAGATACCAGAGATACAGCGTAAGGAGTGCTGTGCCTCTTCCTCCCTTGTGAAAGGAAACCAGGCGCCTCTGGGTCACAGGGCACCATGGGGGGCTGTGCCACCTACCCTTGCTGGAGATGGAAGCACCCTGAGCTAATTCCTACCCTGCTTGCTCTCCCATCCCAGGGTCTTAATTTTGTGCAGGGTGTCCACTCTGTATGGGCCATATGTAGCCTACATCCCCATGTTCCTCCCAGCTGTCTCAGAGGTCCTGAGTCTCAGGTTTCTGTCTCTGTCTTCCTTCCCGTGCTGGTTACAAGAGCCAAGAACCTGAGTTTGTCACTGTGACACAGAGCACAGTGGCTGGGACCCCTCTCACTGCTGTTTTCTTGCTCCCCATGCGGTCCTTGTTGGTGTTCAGAAGTCAGGAGATGAGAAGCACATGGTAGTGAGGTGTGGCTGCAGCAAGTCTCACATCACTGAGGGGGCACGAGGGCAGGCACAGGTCCAGGGGCAGAGCTGCCATCTCCTCAGCCCACGCTGGCATCACACCTTAGTCCCCAGTAAGGGGCTGTACACATAGGGCGCTCTTGGGACATTGCAGTCACTGTGATCTCGGACTGAGCAGGAGGCTTGTGCTATGCATGTGTTTCAGTCCTGGTTGTCCCTTGCCTGTGTGACATCCGTGGAGTCGCAGCAGGTATCAGCACAGAGTATAGAGAGGTGGGGCTCTCCAGGGCATCTAGGTTAGTCTCCTCTGGGGCTTTGCATTCTGCAGTTCAGTTACTTGTACTCTGAAATACTAAATGGGAAATTATAGGAATAAGCCTTTCAGATGGTCTGAGTAACCAATTTTAGAACATTATTATGATTGCTGTGCCCTATTGTTAGTGTGCTGTCTTGGTTTGTAAACTGAACCTCATTGTCTTGGTTACTTTTCTCTCATTGCTGGGACAAAATAGACATCCAAAATGAAGGAAAGAAAGGTTTATTTAGCTCACAGTTTGTGGAGGTTTCAGTCCATAATGAGTTGGCTCCAAGGCAGGGTGGCGAGGCACAGGGGCAACACTTGAAGGCAGCAGCCAGCAAAAGCAGCCAGTGCAAAAGGGGGAAAGAACAGGCCTCTTCTCCCTTATATTGTATGCAGGCCACTCTCCCCCAGGGCAGATGTAGCACTGATATCACCTCTGTGTCCTGCTCTTGCACAGAGTGAGAATATTTGCAAAGTAAGGATTCTGGCTTCCTGCTGAGTCTCTTAAATTGCTAAACTTCTCAAGTTGACATAGTAACAATCCACCCCTTGTCAACTTGGCAGCCAGACACATTTCTTTAAGCCTGTTTCCAGATAAAAGACATACTTCTCTTTTTTTTTTTTCTTTTTTTTTTTTTTTTGTACCAGGGATCAAATTCATGACCTGGTTTTTGCCAGGCAGGTGCTTATGCCACTGAGCTAAATCCCCAGCCCAAGGCATGCTTATTCTTAACATTTTAAAACTTGAGCACTTTAACACAGATTTAACAGTCCTTAAGAACCAGCATTAAGTCTTTCAACATATTACATTAGAAACAACATTTTGTCCTTAGACCAACAAAAACTCATGCACATCCCTTTGTGCAAGAAGCATTTATTCCATCTGCAAGAGTTACCAAAGTCCTAACAGTTTCAGCATTGCTGAAAAATTCAAGTCTCAAGTCTCTTTGGAGATAATAAGGCAAACCTTAGCTACAAACCCCTATACAAATGAAAACAAAGTTAAACGCTTCCAACATGCAATGGCACAAGATAAACGTGCCCATTCCAAAAGTTATGAACAGGAGAATACAAAGGATTGGGACCAAAGCAAGTGCAAAATCCAACAGGATGAGTGTTAAGCTGTATAGTTGCACATCCAGCATCTGAAGCATCTATGGCAGATTGGGGTTTTTGTGGTTCCATCAATAGGGCACTTCTGGTGGTTGTAGCTCCTGTGCCTTCTCCCTTAGGTCTGCTTTGCACTCTTCTTGCAGCTTTCCTTAGACAGTCTACATTCCTGGCTTTTCCAAACTTCTGGGGTCTCCACTGTACCTTTGGCTTTACACTCATAGTTTTACACACTGCCCTCTCAGAGGCGCACTGCCTGGCCTCTCAGACCTTCTGAAATCAGGGTGGAAGCCTTTTTAACGTTAGAACTCTTGTATTCTGTATGTACCTAAAACCAGCACCATGTGGATGATGCCAAGGTCTGCTGCCAGCTGGGGCGGTAGCCAGGTTTTCCTCTCTCTTGGCTGTATGGGTCCAGTGCTTAGATCACTGGGCACTCTGAGTCCGATTCTGAGGAACAGATTTAATCTTTACAGTCCACAGCTTTACTGGAGCTTCCTTTCTAGCCATACTCAAAATATTTTGAATCACCCTGCTGGGCTCTTTGTTCTTGATTTGCAACATAAATTGGACTAAAAGCCCCCAGCAATAGCCATGCCACATCCTCAACATTTGACTGCCTTGAAATGTCTTCTGCCAGTTTGGTTAGTCCACTGTCCTTAATCTTAGTCTCATGCAAAGTCTCTGTGTTCGGTCTTCTGTGATGTGAGAGAGATAGAAGAGAAAAAGCCTTTACTGAGGGTACAAGAGGGCTGCTGAAGAAAGGCAGGCACCATCTGGAAGCTTCAGGGAAGAACCATGGACTTTATTTGGAATGTGACGGGATGGAGTTACAGGGGCATGTGGAATGAGGTTTTGATGGTTGCTTGAAGGGACATTTGCACATGCATGAAAAATGGGAGGTTTGATGTTTGGGTTCTGGAAAAGAATGCAGGAGATGCTTTCTAGGAAAAATATGTCATTCTGGACATTAGCAAAATGCAGACAAACTTTCTGCCAAGCCATAACACATCATCTGGAGGCCAACAGCAATGCAGTCCTTTTTCCCAGCAGAAACCTCCCAAGCCTGGTATTGCCAACAGGATTTCTGTCACCCTTCTGGTCTTCGGGGCTCTGACCAGAGTCTTCCATACAGAACAGCCTAGGGCGTTCCAGTGCTGCTTAGTCAGGTGACATTTCAGAACCTTTCCAAACTCTTCCCACAAGTCATTTCCAAAGGCTCTTGAACCACATGGTCAGGTATAGTCATAGCAACAGCCCCACTCCCAGTACCAAATTCTGTCTTGGTTACTTTTCTCTGTTGTTGGGACAAAATACCTGACACCCAAAATGAAGGAAGGAAAGGTTTATTTAGCTCACAGTTTGTGGAAGTTTCAGTCCATAATGAGTTGACTCCAAGGCAGGGTGGCATGCAACTGGGGCAACACTTCAAGGCAGCAGCCAGCAAAAGCAGCCAGAGCAAAATGGGGGAAAAACAGGCCTCTTCTCCCTTATATTGTACGCAGGGCAGTGTAGCCCTGGCACCACCTCTGTGCCCTCCTGTTGCACAGTCTGATATTTACAAAGTAAGGATCCGGGCCCCCAGCTGAGTCTTAAATTGCTAAACTTCTCAAGTTGACACGATGTATCAACCATAACACTCATCATAGGAGGGAGAAGAGCTGGATGTGGGGTTCAGGACTCACCACTGGCTGTCTGTGTCAGGACCTACGGATCAGACTTGGAGCTTTTCTCATTAGGTTCTGCACAGACTGTTATGTCATAGAAAGTATCAGCATCAGGGCCACATGTAGCCCAGCTGTCTGCGCGGTCACTGGGGGGTCTTGTGTGTGAGGTGTGATTGAAAAATATGGTGAATGTGCAAAACTTTTAAAAACTTATTAACAGTAAAAGATGCATTGCTGCTAATTCTCTTACTGAGAACACACTTCTCCCGTCGTTCTGCAGCGGCCCTGGACACCCTCTTTCCTGTCTGTAGTTGCCGCCTCACATCTTGTAGTAGCTGCCTCAGTGTCCCACGTGGATTCAAATCATTTTCCTTTCACGGTCATTTTGAATTGGAGGAGAAGCCAGAAGTCGCTTGGTGCCAGATCCAGTGAATAAGGTGAAGAAGACACAACATCATGTTTTTACAAGGCCACTTTTCACTAGTTGACACTTGGCAGCAGTGTTCACTGTATTTTTCAATCCCATCTTATAAAAACCTTAGGAAAGAAGACTCCAGCACTGCTTCAGAAGGCGGCAAGGATAATGGGATGAGTGTGTTAGAAGTTAGAAGTTACAGTCAGGGGCAGTAATTTTTTAGCCTTTTCACTATGTTGTTTGTGAGATTGCAGGAGTGTAAGTACATGGAGCACTTGTAAACGAAAGAACCCTCCATGAATATGCATGCTTATTTCTAATGGGACAGAAAGGGTTTTGGAGCCAGAGCGTTGTTGGTCCTTGAAACCCTAACTGCTTTGCCCAGCTGGCACAGGGACTTAGAAAATGTGCCCAAGTGGAGGCCATGCAGTGCCCAGGCTGTGTGGCTCCATGGTGCTTGTGTTCCTCACTGTGCAAGCAGGTGGCACCGGCCCTGCTGCACCACCTGGGGCTGAAGCAGTCTGATGTTGGGCTCTCTGCGCATGGAAGCAAAATTCTCCTTAGTCCCTTGGAGCTGGTCTGGGGCCCCTCAGTCAGGGTCTGAGATACAGACCTCACACTGCTGCTAGTGAGCACTGGGTAGGCGGGGAGACGTGTGCCTGCGTGGTACAGAGGTAGGAAGAGCGCGCTCAGCATCAAGAAGGAGCTGAGCCACTTGAGCCGCAGGGCCAGGTGGCCACGACTGATGCCAGCATGTTCCCTACTGGTGGGAGAACGTCCCATAGGTGTGCTGCTGCTAGGGACAGGACTGCCATGTGAGTCTTCCCACAGGGTTTGACCAGTTGGAGTATTGTGTTTCTGGGCTTGTTTTGTCTTTGAAATGAAGCTGTTGAGTTATATGAACACTGCGTTCCCAGCTCCAAACTCCTAACTTCACTCACATCTGTGTTTGGCACCTGCCTCACCTCATCCTGATGTGGGCTGTGCTGCCCTTGTAGGGCAGGACCTTCGGCCTCCTCTCCACAGACTGGTGGGTGCATTCCATGTACCCCACCCAGAGCTCTGGGCCTGGGGCACCTGTAGTGCAAGATGTGTGTTCACAGGACGCCATGTGCCATCTCTGGTGTGTGTGTGCCATCCCCAGCATGGGCACAGGAGGTGGGGTGGCCGCATGCACCAGAGCAGCGGCAGGCACAAATGGCCCTGTGCACAGTCTGCAGCAGGTTGCAGGGAGCATTTCCATTCCACTTTCAGCTTCTGTACGTGGGGCACCGCATGAGCATCTGCAGGTCAGACCGGTTGATGCTGAGCTGTTTGGAATGGACAGAAAGACTTAGCAGCCAGCTGCTCCAGGCCCCCACAGAATGTGCACTTCCTCCCCCACCCACCCAGGGGAGGGGGCAGAGGAGGGGGATTCAGGAGCAGTGAGAGGGTCTGTTCTGGAGAGCGTGGGCAGGGACTCACTGAGCAGAGAGGCTGCTGTCCTTGCTGTTTAGTGACAACCCCCAGCCCATGAGAGGCCACCCTGGTGTGTATCCCTGTGTCTGTCTCTGGGCCTTGTGTTTCTGCATGTGCCCTCGGTGTGGGTGGCTGTGGTGTTTGGGGGATTGTGGTACTGCAGAGCATCTTCTGGTGCAGGCCTTGCTGGCTGTGCTATGTCGCCTCAACCCGTGGATGGTACTGGCTTGTCCACACAGGCTCTTTGGTGCTCTCTCTCAAGCCCAGGAGCCAAGGTGGGCGACTTGACATGGTGACATGTTCTTTGTGTCTCAGGAGTAGGTTCTGCATATTTCTGGCTGCATGTATTTACTTCGGAGCATTTTCTCTCTGCCTGCGTTGCAGGTAATGTTTTTGCCCCCACGGCCTCCTACTGGTCATCGTGTGGATACAGGAGGACTTCAGTATCAGTTTTTGTCCTCTTGCCTCACCAGGCTCCTTGCTTTTTTGTGTAAAGTGACTTTATCTTCAGGTCTCTAGGTTTTCAGGTATCAGGTCACGCATCTGATAAGCTTACTTTCCCACACCTGCCAGTCATCTCTTGGCTCCTTTTGCTGCTAGCAGTACCCCCGGATGTGACCTTACCTTGTCCTGATCCCCAGGAATGCCCTCCTCTGCATCCTAAGAAAGAGGGAAACTGGGGGGTGGTTTTGGGTTTTTTCTTGTTTGTTTGGTAGGTTTTTTTAATTTTGTTTTGTTTTGAGACAGGGCCTTGCTATGTAGTTCAGGCTGGCCTGGAACATACAAGCGATCCTTCTCCCTCAGCCTCCCAAGTGCTGTGGTTCTAGAATGTGTATGTTTTCTCTTTCTTAGGAAAGTGTACATTCCTTGCTGTTAAATTCTTGAATGCTTACCCCAGAGTGGTGGGTACTAAATGGTATCAGAGACGTTTCTAGCCCCCATACCTGCAATCTTGTGGCTTCTCAGGTCTGCTGGTGTGGGCAGCACATAATCATATCCCCCAGATTGACCACACCTTGCATTCCTGAACATCTCCTACCTGGTCACCAGGTATTATTTTCCTGATGTGTGATGTTTTCTGTTTGCTTGTATTTTGTGTAGAGTTTTTACCCCAGTGTCCCTGAGTAATGAGTCCCTTCTGTTGGCCCCTTTTTCAGACTTGAGCCTTATGGGGATCCTTACTACGACTATGAAATAGAACGGTTTTGGCGTGGTGGACAGTACGAGAATTTCAGGGTGCAGTACACAGATGCAGAGCCATATCATAATTACCGAGTAAGTATGCCTCCTCACAGGGATATAAACCCACTCCCCTGTTTTGAGACAGGGTCTCACTCGTTACCCAGGCTGGCCTTGATCCTCCTATCAGTAAAAATCACTTCTTTTTATTTATAGGGTTTTAGAACTAGTTAAGCCCCAACTACTAAAATTAAACTCACATTGTTTGTGCAGGACAAGCTTAGATCAGATCCCCAGCTTAAATCTGATGGTCTGAACAGAGGCTTTCCGGAGAGCTCTGCGCATGCCCTTACTCTGTAATTGGATTGCCATGAGGCACTGAGCCCATTGTCCTGAGCCTGTCGCTCCTGGAGGTCCCCTGGGGGGGCTCACCACAGTGCCCTGTCACCCCTTCCAGCCTGTGCTACAAGTGTCCAGTATAGGCTGGTCTGACTGGGAGCCGCACAGCCTCGCTCTCGGGTGATGTGGGAAGGGTCCCTGAGAAACCCCCGAGCCAGGCTGGTGCTGTGCCTCGGCAGAGCTGTGCGCTTAGCTCCTGGCTATGCAGCAGACCCCACGATCCTGAAGGACCTGGCTTGACCCTCTGACCCTGCCTGTCTCCGGATCCTCTGCTGTGTCCACGGGGCAGGAAGGCACAAGGGAGCGGTGGGGACTGAAGCAGCCAAAGCTGCTTCACATACAGTGTGCTGTGTGTGTGTGCGTGATGGGACTCTTCTGCTGTGATACTGGCTGCAGCGTGTGGACAGATCAGTGCTGGGGGGTGGTATCCTGGGAAGCCCACTCTGTCCCACTGAAGCAGCCTCTGTGCCCCAAGAAGAGAGCAACAGTGTGGTCTTCTGTGGGCTGTGGGGGCAGAGTTCCAGGCATGGCGACCGGGGCAACTGCCCCTTACTGCGGCACCCAGCTCTTCCTTTGCACAGCTTGGGGACCTCTTGGAGCATCCCAGTCCCTGTGTGCCCACCGCCCCCTTCCTTTGTGTTTCTACAGCACAGCTTTAATTGCATCCTGTGTTTGGATTTTTAATGAAGGAAAGGGAGCGGGACCGGGAGCGTGAGAACAGACAGCGGGAGCGAGAGCGGGAGCGGGAACGAGACCGGGAGCGCGAGCGGCGGCAGAGGGAGCGTGAGCGGGAGCGTGAGCGCGAGCGGGACAAGGAGCGGCAGCGGAGGAAGGAGGAGTGGGAGAGGGAGCGAGCCAAGCGCGACGAGAAGGACAGACAGCACCGAGAGCGGGACAGGGACAAGGAGCGGGAGAAGGACAAGGACAAGCCAAAGCCCCGGTCTCCACAGCCACCAAGGTAGGCCACCCCAAGAGCTACCTTCGGGTCAGCAGCTCCTGCCCCGAGCCCTGTCCCAGCCCCAGAGCACCCGTCCTGAGTTCTCCGTGAAGCTGCAAGGTGGCCGCTCATGGGCACAGAAATGGCTCTCTCCAAAGCCGCATGGGGCCATCTGTGGTGCCTGCCCTGCGTACCATGCTGCTTCCCGACCCGAGAGTCCTGCCCAGCGCCCATCTGGCCTCTGCGCTGCGGGGAGGAGGTGCCTGGCAGCAGGGATCCAGGTGCCAGGAGTCCCCCTGTGGAATGGCTGGTGTTTCCTGAGCTGTCAGCCGTGCTGTGTCTTGGTGGACCACTGATGGCCTGGGGAGGTTGCAGTGGCACTTTGGTGGGCCTGGGGAAGGCAGGCAGGGTCGGGCGTAGTCAGCCCTTTGTTGAGTTTGAGCATCCTTGGGCTCTAGAATAGTTCATGGCCCTTGGTAAGAATCAGCACTGGGTGATGATGAGTGTGCGTCTGTTGAGACATAGTTCACTTGCCTTGCTGTTCCCCCACCGCAGTGCGCACTGCTGTGGCTTCTGGAGCATTCAGAGCTCTTGATCTGCGTCATCAGTGTGCTTTCTTGGTGAGGCCCTAGAAGCACAAAATTCCCAGTAATCTGCGTTTATTTTCTAGCTTGCACTTTCAGTGTCACATCCAAGATACCATTATGTAGAGCACAGGAGTTTACTTCTGCATTTTTAGGAGACTCATAGTTCTAGCTGTTACTTGGAAGCCTTTGACTCTTTTGCTCTTTCTTTTTCTCTTTCTTTTTGAGACAGACTGGCTATGTCGTACAGGCCGGTTACAAGCTCTCTTATGTCGCCTAGGCTGGCCTCAGGCTCAAGGCGATCCTTTTGCCTCAACCTTGTGATTGCTGGAATAACAGGCGTGTGCCATCACGCTCAGGTCTTTGACTCATTTCGAGTTAGTTTCTTAGATAGTTTGGGGTAGGAATCTGATTCATTCTTTTGCATGTGAGTATTTGGGCCACTTTTTGCTTGCTGAATGAGGGAAAGCAAGTAAGCCTGGTGACAAGCTTGGTGTCAGCATCCACCATGGGGCAGAACTGGGGCTCCGTGTGCAGGGTGCAAGCCAAGCCCCCCAAAGCCCATGACCTGCCACTGTCATCTTAGGGTCTGATCGCATAGAATCCAAGTATCAGCCCACAGCTGCCAGGACAGCTGGCTCCTCTGGACTCACATTTGTTGGGGTGCTGACTCTCTAAGTGGTGTCAGACCTGGGCCCCTTTTCTCAGGGTGCTGGCCCATTTTCAGCCTCTGGAGTCCGGAAGGACTTCCTGTCCATGCCGGATGGTAATGGGCCCCACCTGCAGATCTATCCCTGCCCCGTCTGGGGAACCTTGTCTTCCAAGCATGGACTCCAGATGTCCTCGTCCAACAGGGCTCAGCCTCTCTGAGTGCACTGAGGGAATTCGTTCTGCAGGGCTTCCTGGTGATTACTCTTGGGGTAACACTGAAGCTTATGTAGCTATCACAACAAAACGGTGATATATTTATTGACCCTCTCAACTTCCCTACTACCTTTTTATTTTTATACTTTTAAGAGATAGAATCTCGCTCTGGTGTCCTGATTGGTCTCAGACTCCTGAGCTCAGCCTCCCAAGCAGCTGGGACCACAGGTCTACTCTGCCACACTGGCTTCACGCCCGCTTTTGCAGGCAGTCCTTTCTCCTAGACCACACCCACTGCTGGGCTGCCTGCTCATCGGCTCGTGCTTGGAAGGTGGCCACAGCCACCCCCTGCTACACCTGCTGGACACTGCTCTGCCTGCCTCCAGGCTCGGCTCAGCTCTGTCCAGCGAGATCCTCCTACCTGCTCCTGCTCTCCGTGTAACTCGGGACTGGTCTGCTCTCCTGTGGTCTTGGTGCTGTCCCAGGGCCCACACAGGGTTTTTGTGGCAGGGAACTTCGGATCAGTGGTAGCCTGTTTGCACCTTATGTGGCTTAGTCGAGTGTTGAAGGATTGACTAAACTGCAGGTGGGTTTCTGAAAAGAACTTGCTCTGTCTGCCTTACGAGTCTCAAAGTAGCTGCTTTCATACCTGTCAGGCCCTTGGTCCCAAAAGCACACAGTATGCCTGGCTCAGCGCCGAGTGCCCAGGCCTTGTTCTGCATGGATCTCCGGGCTTCATGTTGCCCAGTGAGCCTGCCCCTGTGACGGGGGACGTGCTTACAGTGGCCCAGACACTGCCCAGGCCTGCTGGTGCTCCTGCGTGTGTCCAGGAAGCTGGAAGCACCTTTGGTTCAGGGATGAGTTTTCCAGAAGTGCTTGCCGTGAGACTGGGCATTGTAGGGGTGGCCACCCCCAGGGTCAGCATGTAACTCCACTGGGGCAAGAGGCCGACAGGCTGCCATGCCCTGGTGTCTTAAGTACGCCTCACACCTTGTGTCCTCGAGGCATGTGGGTGCTGGGCCGCTGGGCCATAGCAGGTTGCAGGGCTCAGGTCGCACCCAGAAGCTGCCCCAGCTGTGGGAACTCAGGGTTCAGGATGCTGACACAGCTGTACACACCAAATGGGGAACTCTTTCCCTCCAGCTGGGCTTACGGCCCTGTCCTTTTCTTCCAAGACCCCAGCTTGACTCCTGTGGCTGCCTCACCCGGCTGGCTACCATCAGTGGGGCAGGGACTCTGGCCACCTGGGATCATTACAGCCTGACCCCTATGCTGGCAGAACAGCTGGCACCATCCAAACCAAGCCTGTTGTCTCACAAAGTCAAAGAAGAAACTGTAGGCCACAGGGAGAAAGCTAGGGGAGTAATCGGCGGGGTCCTGGGAGGGCTTCTTCTCTGCATCTTTCTCAGTGAGCAGAGCTGTGAATTTGCCTAGTGGTCACCTGGGGCTTGGCTTCACAGTGCTGGGTTTAAAGAAAATCGGGTCTTGGACTGAGGCAGAGTTTAAAGGATGCTGTTTACTCTGTATCTTATAAGTTCCTAGAAAGCCAGCCCGGAGGGCAGAGGGTGTTAATTTAGTGAGTTTTGCTTCCAAAATTTGTTTCCTTGCTATGAGTCAAGGTTCTTAGCTGCCCATCCATCCTCATCTCTTTCTTCTTTCTAGTGTTCATGTTTGCTCTGTGGGTATGGAGAGTTCGCACCGGGAAGCTCAGTAGCTATCGCGCTCTGTGCTGAGGCCTGGGCCGGTCTGTGGCCAGTTCAGCAGGTAGAATTCCTGGCGCAGAGCTCCTGTTTCTTTCTCCCTGCCAGAGCTGGGCAGAGTGGACGTAAATGAACTCCCTTTCCGAGCAGGGAGTCCCAAGGCGGGGGTCAGCCAGATGGACCAGCAGCGCTTCTCAGAGAAGGCCCTGTCCGGCTGAGCAGAGCCTGCCCAGGGGCTCCTCTGTGGTCCAGATCCAGATCTCGCCTCACCCAGCTTCCTTTCTTCTCCCTCTGAACGCTGCTGTTCCAAGGGAGACTGCGGAAAACAGCTTCTGTCAGGAGCTCTGGGCCAGCCCAGTGTCACTCTTAAAGCGGCCTGTCCTGTACTGTTTTCGCAGCACAGCCCACTGGTCATGTGGGAGGGGAAATTCGTGCACAGCTGAGTCCTGTGACGTCGTGCACATGGGAACCAGGTCCTTCCTGTGAGTGATCTTTGGAGCTGCCTACTCACTGGGGTGTTCTTGGCGCCCTGGGAGGCTTCTCCCTCTTCCCCCACCCAGGATTCCACCCTGGTTCTTCACCCTCATGGATACTGCATTGCTGCCTGGTGGGCTGTATGGTGACTCACTCTGCTGCACCCCATGCGTTGCCTATCCAAGAGCTTCCCAGGCCACAGCTTCATCCAGGGCTACCCATGAGCATGACACTTGTCTGCCAGTATGAGGGTCAGGCCAGGGCGGGCATGGGACAGGACAGGCTGGGAAATACTGCTTTAGCCTCCAGAGGAGGACAGTGAGGGGACAAGTTGAATATGCACTTGGGATTACGCTGGGCCACCCCCAGCTGTTCATATCTGCCCATCTGAGGGGCTTTGACCCAGTGGCCTGCCACCCTTAGTGCAAAGGGGACAGTCACTTGGGCCTGCCGCCACTGCAGCTCTGCCAAGAGTGAACGTAGTGCTTCCCTCCAGTGACTCTGCTCCCCGATTTCCCCACAACAGCTGCCCCTCCGCCAGTGCTAGTCCTGGGCCGCAGCCGACTGGTGGGTGGAACAGCGCTCATGAGGCTGAGGCTGTGGGCTGTGATGGGGCATGTGATGCCATGTGGCCCACCTCTGCTGCCTGAGCAGACCCAATAATGACACTCGGGTGGCAGGAGGGCAGGATGTCTGTGACACTGCAGCCACCCACTCCTCCGCCGCCGTGTCGTCAAACCTGGTGCTCCTGAGGAGCTGAGGGAAGGTGCTTGCTCAAAGTTAGAGTTCCCTGGGCTTGGGTTGCTTCCTGTCGCGACAGGGAAATTCCCCAGAGCAAGCCTGACCACCTCCCGGGTCTGTACTGTTCCTTGTTCAGGTACTGGGCTGGGCAGAAGCCACTGTACCTGGCACCGTCAAGGACAGGCGCCTCAAGCAGTGTAACCTCCTGACTGCCAGCCGGCGCCTTGCCTGGGAGCTGGCCCGCATCGGGTAAGGGTGCATAGGCTGGTAGCATCTCAAGTCCAGTCCTGGACGCCTGGCATCGGTAATATTAGTACCCACAAGCGTAACACGAGTGAGAGCATATTTAAGTCTTTGAGTGACTGTGTTAAAAGTCACAGCTGTGGCCAGGTGTGGTGGCACACACCCATAATCCCTGAATATGGGAGGCTGAGACAGGAAGATTGCTGAGAGTTTGAGGCCAGCCTGGGCTACATAGCAAGTTCAAGGCAAACCTGAACTACATAGCGAGGGCCTGTCTCAAAAAAAAAAATAAATAAATAAAAAGTGACAACTGTGGATTCATTGGGGGCACCAATGATGGCAGGACGAGAGGTGATAGGGCAGGGCGCACCAGGAGTCCCGCTGGTGTGGACACACTCACCTCGTTGTGTTGCCCACCTGGAGTGCCATGGATGGCTTTCCCTTTTCTTTGTGCAGAAATGGAGTGGATGGGTGCGCGTGCCTGAATCACTGAGCTTAGCTGCTGTGCCCTTGGATTTACTTGATGGTGGTTACATTCGGATACATTACTGAACTCTGGGGTGGCGTGGTTCTGCCACTCACAGTGCCCTTTCACAAGGGCAGCCTGTCCGTCCTGCCCCTGCGTTCCCAGCCCTCACTTGCCAGGGCCATCCGTGGAGCACATGGCCCACTGTGACCTGTGCATCTGATTCCCAGCCTGAACCAGGCCTTGTTGTGGTCAGGAGTGGGGCTCAGCAGCACGTTGACAGGATGTCGTCGGTGTGGCCTGCACTTGAGTCATGCCGCCAGCTCTCTATTGTGTTCTGGGGGTGCCAGCCTGTGACTCGCACTACCTGCATTTTGCACAGGCCCTGGGCCTGCACTCCCTCGATGGCAGTGGGTGGCAGGGGACAGGGTGGCACTGTGGGAGGTGTGCCAACCTCTCAGAACCAGCATGGAGCTACATTGTCCACACCTCATGTCTCCTCTTCCTCCGTCTTTTTGGGGGTTTACCTCTTGATTTTAAAAGACAGCTGTCTTCTTTCCTTTGCCCCTAAACTTGGCAGCTGCCTGGGCGTGGGCCCTGGCTGCCTGGCGTCACCAGCTCCTGACGTTCCCTCTTGGCCCATGTGGGCTCTGTGCAGTGACCTTTGCCCCTCTGGAAGGTTCCACAGTGGGGTGGGGCGTGCAGGGAGATAAGCACATGATGCCGGCCTGGGAAGGAGCTTCTTTGGACAGAGGTCTCCTGTGGGGTCCTCTTCTTCAGCATGGTCTGTGGCCGCCCAGTCTGTCTTTCCCCTGCTCACAAAGTCTCCATGAGTGCTCCGGGGCTGGGGCAAGCTTCGGGGCATGGTGAACTTGTGTTTGTGGTTTTTTCTTCTCTGGCAGCAGCGTCTACCTCGGGTGCCCTGTCACTGGCGTGGGAGGGAGCCCTGGGCCAGTCAGAGCACAGCCCCAGTGCCAAGGACAGGTACCCGGACCCTTGGCGTGTGGGCATGGCAACCAGAGGTGGTGCCCATCGAGTCCCACAGCCCAGTGTGCCCCTTGGGCACTGCAGTGCCTGTGCACTTGGGCAGCAGGGTCTTCGAGGCTCTGCTCTGAGCCCCGCCTGGGTCTGAGACCTCATCACCCAGCTCCCGGTGAGGTTCCTGACTCCCTACCCTCATAGCAGTGAAGGATGCTCTTCTGGGAATGGCAAGAGTGACTCTAGCATATAGTGTTTTCTGTACTAAGTGTAGACCTTGCTGGTCTGGAGAGAGTCTGATGATATCGGAGGGGGCCGCCATCGGCCGTGGTCATTCCCCGGCAGGAGCACCCTCCCCTCCCCTCCTTGCGAGGCATCTGTTGGGCCCTGCGCTTCAGCCTGTGCGCAGTGCTCAGTCTGCAGGTGGGAGCGTGGACTGAGCGCCCACATGTGGGGTCTTCCGTGTTAGCTGTGTGTCTTAGGTGTCCTTGCTCTTCAGGAGGAGGTCAGGAGGAGGTCACGCCTCAGGCTGTGGGCCTGGCCCTGGGCACAGGCTGGGTGTCCCGCACTCTGGAGATGGGGTGAGGCCCACCACCTGGCCTGGAGAAGGGTATAGGAGACCTTTGATGGCTCTGCCTGCCCGCAGCAACCACCTGCGGAGGCAGGAAGGGCTCTTCCTGGGGAGAGAACAGCGGCTCCAGAAGGGCCCTAAAGCCCTATGCCCCTTCTCTCCGAGAGTGCCCACCACGCTGTCCTGGAGAGGCCTGCACCCAGCCCAGGCATCCCTGAGACTGCAGCGGGCCTGGTGACCACAGCCTTGCGTTTCCACATGTGTTTTTGGGATGAGAACATCCAGGAAGTATGAAGGTGAAGGTGGTGGCCAGGCAGCCTGTGACAGGGAAACAGGGAATGGCCAGGCAGTTTTTCCAGGCGGCACCTGGTTGTGTGCCCAGCCTCAGCTGAGATAATAGTGACCTCGCCCAGGGTGTCCTCAGCTGGTGTGCTGGGTGCTGCTTCTGACTAGGGCAGATGCTTGCTGCTGACTGGTGGTGAAGTAGGGGTTGCAAAGACACCCACGGGAGGTGTCTCTGTGTCACTGCGTCACATGCATAGTGCTGGGATGTGTGGAGGCTGGTGTGGAGAGCCCCCTTTGCAGGAGCATGGGTGACTCAGAGGCAGGAGCCTTCAGGAGGAGACTGCTGCCCCTCACGGACACTTTGGAGGAGCCTGGGACCACACGCAGATGCTGCGACCAGGAGCAGTTGCGAATAGTGATAGCAACATCTCGGGGTGCACCGGGGCAGGCCCCTGAGGACCTGAAAGCACAAAGCACAGGGTTCTGAGTGCACTGTGGGCCTCTGCAAGGCCCAGAGACAATAGCGCGGCTTCAGGGCAAGGGGACTCAGCCAGTGCCAGGGTAAGCAGGAGTGAGGGGGGTGTTCCCTGCCCCACTGCAGGGAACACGCGTTTAGCCACACCCCTCAGAGAAACCTTTGAGTGGGAACCTTGAAGGGAAGAGTCAATGCCGAGTGCATCCTGTCTCCCTGCTGTCTGGGAGACGAAGGCAGGAGGCCCTGGCCTTCACGTCCAGCCAGGACAGCAGTGAGACTCTGACCAGGCTAGGTCGTTGATGGGAGGCTGGTCCCAAAAGGAAACGACACCACTGAGCAACAGTGCCGGCTCTTCTGCCATACGCCACAGGCACAGCTGCAGCGCATGATCTGGGCAAGGAGAGCGCAGGAAGCACAGTGGTGTCTGTGCACAGCACAGGCTGAGGGTTGGTAGAGACCGCTGCCACGAGGCACAACTCCTAAGACAAGGTCTGAGCTAAGGTCCCTAGGAGCGGGCAGGGTGGGGTGGGGTGTGGGCACCTGTGAGGGAGCCTGTGGGTGCTCTTCCCCCGGAAAAGGCGGTGATGGAGACTGCGTGTGCAGTCGCCAGTGTTTGTAAAGACCAGGGTGGTGCTGAGGCCGAAAGGGCCAGTGTGCCGGAGCTGAGGACTGTGTCCTTGTCCTCATGGTTGCCCTGCAGCCTGCACCAGGTGGGCGGGAGGCTGGGTGTCTGCTGTCACCGGGAGTGAGAGGGCAGGGCTGTTAGAGCCTTACTTTATCTTTTGTGTATTTTCCAAAACTTGTAAATGGATTTCACTGGATCTGCTAGTGTGTGCTCGTCTAATTCTGACTGAAGCTGAACAGGCAGAGGCCCAGGTTGGCCGTGTGTGGACAGTGGGTGTTTCAGAGGGTGGCCCCCGTGCCAGGTGCCCGCCTGCTTTGCAGGTGGCCCTCGCCAGTGCTGGCCACAGCACCCACCCGGCCCGGAGGAAGGGCCTGTGACCTGTGGGCTCTCCACAAGTCACTTGGAATAGGGTCAAGTCACACACTGCATGTTCAAGGTTTGGGTTTGTGATCTCACAGGCTTTCTGTGGCATTTGAAAACAGTTTACTTCTGTTTTAATTTCCTGATTGCACTGAGCGCCAGCCCTAGACACAAGCTCATTGAGGGGGGCAGGCTCCCTGTCCGAGGGTACAGTCGTGCCCCAGATGCCATCCTGCTGCTGTTTGGGGGAGCAGGGTGGCCCAGGGAGGAGAGGTTGAGCCTCACTGGCCCTGTGATTGCAGCCGTCAAGCAGAGCCCCCAAAGAAGGAGGCTGCCACGGGGCCCCAGGTGAAGCGGGCTGATGAGTGGAAGGACCCGTGGCGCCGATCCAAGTCTCCCAGGAAGAAACTCGGCATGTCAGTCTCTCCCAGCCGGGCGCGAAGGCGACGAAAAACTTCGGCCTCCTCCGCCTCTGCCTCCAATTCCTCCAGGTAACAGGCAGCCCGAACAGGGGCCTGACCAGTGACGGGACTCTGCCAGGATGGGCGGGATCATCCACTCATACTGCCACCTCCTGGCCTGCAGGTCATCCTCACGGTCCTCGTCCTACTCGGGCTCTGGCTCGTCACGGTCGAGGTCACGGTCCTCATCCTACAGCTCTTACTCCAGCCGCTCGTCCAGGCACAGCTCCTTCTCAGGCAGCCGGTCCAGGTAGGTGCTGGCCTGAGGGCGGCTCTCGGGTACCCACAAACCCTTCCAGGGCCGCAGCGTGATGCCGTGAGCACCAGCCACGCCTGTCCAGGCACACTGCACCACTGTAAAGAAAGGGGCTGTCGTCCTGAGGTCTAGAGGCTCAGGCAACTGTGTTGTATTTTCCTGCTGAGGTAGACACATGTAGAATTTCTGACAAAATTCTGCCAGTACCCACACAGCATTCCCTGCCCAGGGGCACCCTGTCACCCCATGGGAGATGAGTTTTCTCAGTCAGTCCGGAGAGCAGTGAGGCCAGTTGGACCCTCCCCACGCCACCATTTCTTCGAGCTGTCCTGAGTCACAGGTATAGCACCTCATCCAGTGAGGGTGAGCCATAGGCTCACAGCCCACACACAGCGGTTAGGCCCACCTGCGTGCCTGAGGCCACCTCTCCCTGACTGCTGTCTGCCTGGGGGCGCAGCTTGGAGGAGGTTAGAGTTAGGGAGTGTGTGGAGCCTGCCAGTCAGGCTGGCGTGTCAGCAGCAGGGACCCGGAAGAGACACAGACCATCCCTGCCTGAGACAGGTGGGACTGAGACTGGCAGGACTGTGTTGGGAAGGAGCCGGTAGAGTGTGCAGGAGAGTTGGGCTCTGTGGCCAAGCTGAGTCATTTGGGAACTGTGGACAGGAGAAGTCACCTTGCCATGCAGGACAGGTGTGTGTGACCTTTGCTCTGGGCGTGCAGTTGAGGGCAATAGCAGCGATGGCAGCAGAAGACCTGGGGGAAAACCCTGTAGTATCCCCGACCCCACATCTGCAAAAGGAAGAGCAGGCTGGAAAATGGGAAGGCGCAACTTCGCAGGGGGCACCCACACGCCCCCGCCACAGTGCTGAGTGGATCCCCTGGACACACCTGAGTGAGGCCACTCCACCATTCCCACGCCTTGGGCCCTTCCTGCCACAGCCTCCCCAGTGGATGGGTCCGCTTTGTGCCTCCCCCCACCGAGCAGGTCTGATCCTGTGGGCCCTGAACACACTGTCCTCTCTGAGGCCTGGGTGGGAGCCATGCATGAGGCTGGTGTTGCTTCCTGCTCCTTGCCCAGCGGCAGCTGCCTGCACCCTGCTAAGAGGTGGCCTCTTGGGCCGAGGGCCTGGCTAGCTCTGTCTCCATTGAGCTGTCGGCATTGCCAGCCCGAACTGGCAAGGCACAGGTGGTTTGAAGTAGGGCACCCAGTGAACCATGACTGTCTCACCTGTCCTAGTGTGCCGTCCCACACGCACGCTGAAATTGGTGTGTTGTAATTCCCTTGCTGCTGTGGGCTCACTCTCTGGGTCCTGCTGGGTGCCTGTGAGTGGACAGTGTCCTCAGCTCTGGGTTTTTAGCAGATGGCAAAGCTGCATAAAACAAGAGTTTCTGACCAGGGCAGCCTCTGCAGTTGGGCTCAACCTGGTACAGGCTGCTCACGCTTTCTCCTCCCCCAGGTCCCGGTCCTTCTCCTCATCCCCATCACAGTCCCCCACGCCGTCCCCACACAGACCTTCCATCAGAGCCAAGGGGGAGCTGGCACCACCCCCTGGGAGAGCAGGGTAGGTCCCCTTCCTCTCTGTCCCATCTGGTTGTGCCTGGGGGATATGGTCCTGTGGGTGGCAGTGGTTACCAGGAGGTGGACAGCAGCACCAGCTCAGACCCTGGCCTCTAGCTGTGTCCCAGCCTGGAGGCCACAGGCCACCTCCATGTCTCAGAGCCCCTGGGTGCTGGAGCAGGGACGGCAGCTGGATCCTGCCTGCTCCCACCCTGAGCTCCCCTCTCCCCACAGAGAGAAGTCCTTGAAAAAACCAGCCCCTCCTCCAGCGCCCCCACAAGCCACCAAGGCTGCTGCCCCTGCCCCGGAGCCCACCAAGCCTGGAGACCCCCGAGAAGCCAGGAGGAAGGAGCGGCAGACCAGGACGCCCCCCAGGAGGTGAGCAGCAGACTGTGGGGCTGGGCTGGGGGTTCATGTCCTTGGCGCTGCCATAGACCCCGAGTCCAGTTTCCAGAATCCAGCCAGGGAGCATCCCGGCCAGGCTGCAGAGGCCAGCAGGCCAAACCCAGAGCTCTGCAGCCTGGGCTGGTCACATCCGCTTGCCGGGCCTTGGTGTCTCTGCGGCACAGGGTGGGTGACCACTGTCCCTGGAGAGAGACCATTTGTGGGGATGCAGGCCTCGTGCTTAGTGCTGAGAAGGGTCTCGTGGGTGCCTGCAGAATTTAAGAGAGAGCCGCTTATGAAGGGAGACAGTTGTGTCAAGTTCACCGCGGGCACAGGCGAGCAGCCAGGGACTGTGGCAGGGTGGTGGTGCTGGGGCCCTGCAAGCCCGATCTCTCTGTGTTCCAGGCGGACACTCAGTGGCAGTGGCAGCGGTAGCGGCAGCAGCTACAGTGGCTCCAGCTCCCAGTCCAGGTCTGTGTGCATTTCAGCCTGACAGCAGTCAGGAGGCTCCTCTGCTTTTAGCCTGGCCCATCCTGGGCGGGAACACAGCCCCAGTGCCTTCTTCCCCTCATGGCCCCGAAAGTGGCATGGGTAGCCGCAGGCAGACTGGGCCAGGGGGTCCTGTGGCCAAATGTTCTCCTTCCTGGGCAGCAGGGATTCCTGATGGTCAGGGCTGTTTTGAAGCCTGACCTTTAGGAAAGAGCAGGAAGGGTGGCCCGGCCTGCACATGGGCCCATTGTGGCTTCCAGGGCCGTGGGAGCCCAGCTCAAACCGTGCGAATCCTCGTGGAGCCTGCACCCACACTTCTAAGGGCCACGTGCTCCGCTTTCGCCTGTGCCTCACTGTGACAAGAAATCACTGTCTTTGTGTTTAACTTGCTGCAGGCTAAAACCAGCTCCCTTTTTTCCCTTGAGACAGGCAGGCCCCAAACTCCTGGGCCAGAGCAGTCCTCTTGCCTTGGCCTCCGAACCACAAGCTGGCGGTACTGCCAGCATGTGGCGCTCTCGGCAGAGTTCCCTTCTCCAGGGGCACCGCTTCCAGGTGCACTCAATGCGGTAGCACTCAGTGTGGCTCTGGCTGTTGCTTTGGCTCAGCTGCCCTCTCTGTGCAGCCCCTTTGGTCCCCGCAGCCCTGATCTCTCAACCTGAGTCCCATGGTCGGAGGCTGCCAAGCTCAGCTCTGCCTGTCCATGCAGGTCTCTGAGTGTGAGCAGTGTTTCCTCGGTGTCCAGCGCCACCTCGAGCAGCAGCTCAGTGCACAGTGTGGACTCGGAGGACATGTACGCAGACCTGGCCAGCCCCGTGTCCTCAGCCAGCTCCCGGTCCCCCACCCCCGCCCAGACCAAAAAGGAGCGAGGTACGGCCCGGGCCAGGGCTGGGTGGCATGGCACAGTGTGGGAGAATGTGTTCAGGCTCACAGTGCCCACAGGAGCCTTGACAGGTTTGCCACTGGCAGGAAAATCTAAGAAAGAAGACGGGGTTAAGGAGGAGAAACGGAAAAGGGATATGTCCACACAGCCACCCAAGTCGAAGCCCTCAGCCGGCGGGAAGCCCTCACAGCAGCCCGTAGCCCCAGCCCCTACGCCCCCTGGGCAGCCCCCACAGGGCTCCTTCATGGCCCACAAGGAGATCAAGCTGACGCTGCTGAACAAGGTGAGCTGGCCAGGTGGCCACAGTCCAGTCTCATCCCTGCAGCCTGGTCCTGACCCCTCCTGGTGTTGCACACCCCCACCCCCAGCATGAACAGGGAGGGACACGGCAGAGAATGGGCCCTGGCCATGTGCGTCTGCCACCTGGCAGCAGCCTGGCCCTGCACACTAGTGGCTCTGTCATTTCAGGCAGCTGACAAAGGAAGCAGGAAGCGGTATGAACCAGCAGACAAGGACCGGCAAAGCCCCCCGGCCAAGCGGGCCACCCTGTCCCCAGACCGAGGTGAGCCCCCTGGGGTGCGGCCAGGTGGCGCCATCTGCTGCTGAAAACCAACAAGAGGAGCCCCAGGGGGCTTCTGAGCTGACTGGTAGTGAGGGGTCCACACAGGGCTCCCTCGAGTGGTCTACAGCAAGGGACTATGAGATGGCTACGGCTTGAGATGGCTGCGGCTTGAGCAGACTCTGGCCTGGATTGCACAGAGCCCTGGACGCCCCCCAGCACCTCCAGCAAACAGGCTGAATATTTCGCTGTTGTTCTGTTTTGTGGGGTTCATTTGGTTTTTTGAACTAGAGTCTAGGTAGCCTGGGCTGTTCTCAAACTTTCGATGGTCCTCCACCCTCAGCCCCCACCACCCTCAGCCTCGGGAGTGCTGGGATCAGTCATGCACCACCATACCCACTTCTAAACCTTTAACGCAATAGCATTTTTATGAAAAAGTCTTTTCCAACACCAGTGAGGCCAGGCGAGGTAATACAGGCTTATAATACCAGCACTCCAGAGGCTGAAGCAGGAGGATCATCATGAGGTTGAGGCCAGCCTGGGCTACATAGTGGGTTTGAGGCAGGCCTCCAGTATACAGCGAGACTCTGTCTCAAAAAAAAAAAAAAAAAAAAACGGGATGTACCTCAGTGGTAGAGCGTCCTAGTGTGTCACACCATCTTGACACCTGCACTGGACTGCTGGCTTAAGGTCCTGCCCCGCACTGGCCCATGTGGCGGCCAGTGGGCTCATGCCCTGCCCTGTTCACAGGTTCCCGGGACAGGAAGTCAGGTGGGAGACTGGGCTCCCCGAAGCCAGAGCGGCAGAGGGGCCAGAACTCCAAGGCCCCCGTGGCCCCAGCAGACAGGTGAGTGCCTGCCCAACAGGCCCAGCCTCTCCCTGCCACAAGCACCGCGTCTGCCCCCAGCAGGCCTGGGCCAGGCCGCCCACCGGAGGAGGTGCCCCCTCCAGGGGCATGGGTGGGGAGGTCTAACTGGACTTCAGAGGGTCGGGGCCGCCCAGGGCGCCCCACAGAACAGCCAGTGGCCCAGATCATCCACACCTCACCCCAACCAGGCACCGTCCCCCAGCGCCTCCTGTCTCACATCCTGCCTACAGGAAGCGCCAGCTGTCACCGCAGTCCAAGAGCTCCAGCAAGGTGACCAGTGTGCCCGGCAAAGCTGCGGACAGTGCGGCTGCGGGCGCCAAGGCCGGAAAGGCCAGCACACTGTCTCGGCGGGAGGAGCTGCTAAAGCAGCTGAAGGCCGTGGAAGATGCCATCGCTCGCAAGCGGGCCAAGATCCCCGGGAAGGCGTAGCGGACTTGGGCGCGTTTTTATAGTAGGGTAAGCGCAGCCACTTTGGATTTTGCAGTTAATGTCTTATTTTGGCTGTGATTCTTTTTAAAAATTAAAAAAGAAAAAAAAAAGTTTCTCAGCTGGAAAAGAAGCTACACAGGAAGTAAAGATGATGCTGAGCCGGCTCCTGAGACTGAACCAGCCTCCCAGAGCTGGAGTCTGCTGGGCAGCCGGGCGGCCGGCACCTATGTCGCCGGGTGAGCGCAGCAGCACCATACACGGGAACTGCGCACCACGCCTGCTGCCGGGCAGCGTCCGCACTGTGTCTCCGCTGCAGTCTGATGAGGAACTTCTTCCTTTTATTTGAAACATCAAATTGTTTTAGTTGATTTAAAAAGGAAAAGAATACAGAAAAGACCAAAAAAAAAAAAAAAAAAGAAGGCTGAGGGTATTGTTGGGGCATCTAATGTGGAGGGTCTTTTTTTTGAGGGATCTCCTAAAATAAAATATTTTGATAAGCAGTTTCCTGGCAGTGGTGGCGTTTGTGTGTGGTTAGCTGGCTCTCATCCTGCCTGGCTGCAGCCCTAGACCCCAGGGGGCACTGGGCCTCCGTTTCCCCCCATGGGGTAGGCCGGCACCTGTGCTCCCCCTGGGCCAGGCAGGGTGGGTCAGGGTGGCCCCCGCCTGTGTGACAGCTCCCAGCCGTGGCAGGCATCATCCTGGGACAGCACTGGAGCAGGCACTGTGCAGCCAGTCCACAGGAGCCCACGGCTGGTCCCACCTGGGTCCTTGTCACAGGCCACAAGGTTCCCTCTCACGTCACCCCTGGCACCACTGCTCGAGGAACTTCCTGAGCTTCGTCCGTGCCATCCAGTGGTGAGGGCACAGCCATGCCCGCCTGACGAGCAGCAGAGCTGCCTCCAAGGCCACCTCTGCTGCCACCCTGAGCCAGGGTCCACTCAGAGGAAGCTGAGTCCACACACCTTCCTGCTGCCTGTGCATCTGGTGACAGAACCTCCTCAGGCCGGGTGCCTGTACTGCCATCTCCATCTCTATCTGCCTGTGTCTTTGTGTCTCTGTCTCGACTCTTATGTCACCTGGAGGTGACATTGGTCTTGGCGTCTCGGCTCCTGGCTAAGCCTCTTGGTCTCAGTGTGGCTGCCCAAGACCCCTGTGCCAGGCAGTGCCCCTTGCTGAAGACTGGCAAGGACGAGGAGAATGTGATTGGGCCTGTGAGGGCCCAGCATGTGTTGATACCTTGCCACCCAGAAATCACTGCTCCTCAGGGACACTGACCTCAGCCAGCCCACAAGCTCGTCCCCGTCCTTTGTCCCTTCGCTGGCCTGCTCTGGCTTTAGGGTGCAAGGGCTGGGACCGGAGACCCCAGTGCCCTGGGGAGGCAAAGCCCCCAGCTGACTGCACTGGGGCCTGAGGTTGGCAGACCATGCTCAGTCAGGGCTGTGGTGTCTCGGTGCCTGCACTTGCACACCCGCTCATGCCTGATGGAAGGGCCTGGCTTTACGGGATTAGGCCCAACACAGTGACCTTGTTCTCGTAAGACAAGGGATGGGCCAAGGGGCCGGTGGAGACCGAGTGCTACAGGGAGTCCATCGAGGCCCTTCCGGAGCCAGGAGTTTGCCGCCTGGAGGCTCTGGGAGGGGGCGAGCTCCCCGTCCCTGGAGATGTGCGAGCAGATAGTGAAGGCCAGGTGGTGACCACTGGCAGGAGCCGCCTGGGCACAGGGTCCTCGAGGTCTACCCTGTGTGCTCCCTGCACCCACTGCCAGACAGACACAAGCCCACAGGGGAAGCGGGCGGGGAGCAGGGACGGCGGTCTCAGGCAGGGAGGACCCCTCCCTGTGGGTGGCACCCTCCTTCCCAGCACCTGCTTCTGAGGTACATGGGTGTGCAGGGCCAGATCCCCAAGGAGTGCAAGGGGGTTGCCGCCCCTCTGTGCCACACAGGGTTTCCGGTTTGGGCAGTGCAGAGACGGAGGACACTCCATCTTCCATGGGGGCCACCTTCTGGAGTGTCCCTGGGGCAGGCCCAAGGGGCCTGGCAGGGTGTGGTCCGCAGCTCACAGGGGACAGCACTGGGGCAGGAGGAGGAAGTCCAGGCCTGAGGCCCACGCTTCTGGGAGGAAGCCGCCGGAGTTTCCCAGGTGTGGCCCTGCGTATAAAGGCGCTGGCAGCTTCCCAGGCTCAGCGCTGGGACTTCCGCAGAGCTGCCACTACGAGCCATGCCGGCTGCTGCCAGCACCGCCACCGAGATGGTGAGCCTAGCACCACCCAGGCCTGCCTGCCAGTGCCACCGAGCCCCAGGACAGGGTGCTGGGAAGGGTCTGAGAGAGGGCATCAGCCACCCTGGCCCAGAGCCTGGTGCTATGGAGCCAAATTCCCTGGTCCTGCCTCAGTTTCTCTGTCTGCAGGCCCCCAGGAATAGAAGCAAGGGGTCCCTCCTGGCGTCCCTGACCATGCTCTCTCCTGCCCCCAGCTCCTCCCTGGCATCCTGCTTCTGACCCTGCTTCCAGAAAGCCTGGCCACAGGAGACCCTCTTCTCTGTGGGGCCCCACACTTCCACAGGACCCCACGCTGCTACTCAGCCGAGGAGCTGCCCCACGGCCAGGTGCCCCCACACCTGCTGGCTCGAAGTGCCAGGTGGGAGCAGGCCCTGCCCGTGGCCCTGGTGCCCCACCTGGAGGCGGCCAGCCCCAAGAGGCCACGTGAGGGCCCCCCAACCAGGACACAGTGCCCCACGCTGAGCCCTGGGCAGGTGCTGCAGGCAGACACCCATGAGCGCTCCATCTCGCCCTGGAGATACCGGTGAGCCATGGGCATGGGCAGGCAGAACCCTTCCTGGCCCCGGGGTTCAGACTTCCCACTACCCGGCCCCTGGAGGGCCCAGGCTGTGCCAGGGCCCCCGGGGACCCCTGCCCCCACCGTGGCAGGACGGGGCAGCGCAGAGCCCTCACACCTGGTCCCCACAGCGTCAACACGGATGAGAACCGCTACCCGAAGAAGCTGGCTGTCGCCGAGTGCCTGTGCTGCGGCTGCATCAACACCAGGACTGGCCAGGAGACAGCTGCACTCAACTCCGTGCCCCTGCACCAGAGCTTGCCCGTGTTCTGCCGCCGGCCCTGCTCCTGCCTCGGCGCGGGCGCCCCCTCCCCCGGCGCCTTTGCCTTCCATACCGAGTTCATCTGGGTGCCCGTGGGCTGCACCTGCGTCCTGCCCAGGTCGGCCCAGTGATGCAGGCAGAGTCGCTGGACTCACACAGCTCTCGAGCGCCTCTTATTTATGTCTATTTATTACTATTTATCGCCTGGGTGACCCTCACTGCAGACCTGGACCACGCCATCCCCATGCCTCCAGGCTTGCTCCTAAGGCTCTCCTGACTCAGTTTACCCTTTCACCAAGAGACAGGGGCTGCAGGGAACTTTCCAGCATTTTAAAGCAGTGTGGGAAAGGCCAGGTGTGGCAGTACAGGTCCTGTAATCCCATTACTTGGGAGGCTGAGGCAGGAGGATTGTTTTGTAGCCTGGGCTACAAAATGAGCTAAAGGCCTCAACTGCACGGCAGGACCCTGTCTCAAAAAGACAAAAAAAAATAAAAATAAAGCAGCGTGTGAAAGTTGCTACCTGCGCCTCTGCCTGGACCTTGGGGTCTGGGGCTCCACCACCCCAGGGTGGGAGAAAATACTTGCTTCCTCACGGTAATTTACTTCACCTGTGAACTGTGCTGTTATCGCTCAGGACCTGGGCCAGTGTAATGGCACCCACCTGTGACCCCAACGCTTGGGAGGCTGAGGCAGGAGGATCACCTGAGTTCAAGGCCAGCCTGGGCTACACAGTGAGAGCAGTCCCATAGAACATGAATGAAGGACATGACCCGAGCCTCCCCTCCTCCATCCTGTCCACCTGGCTGCACAGGCACCTGATGGAGGACAAGGCCACCAGCCCTGAGGCTCGGTCACTTCCCCCAACAGAAACCCAGGCTGCCAGCGTCCCCTGGGCCCAGGGCCTGTGCCCCCTGTGCAGATGCCCACAGACAAGGCCCTGATGTCCACCATGGCACTGGGAGGCTGTGAGATTCTCCCCGACTGACTCAAGCCCCCTGGCCCACAGCCATCCAGGCCAGACGGGGTGTGTGGGGTCTGGGTCCTCCGCCAGCACCCTTCCCCAGGGAGAGCCACACACACAGGGTTCACTGTGTTTATTGTGGTGGCCGTGGAGGTCTCCCGGCAGATGGTGGGGGCACAGCTGCAGGCAGCTCCAGGCCAGGGTCACACCACCTCATCAGTCACAGGTATGGGGTTGACTTGGGGGCCCCCGCTGGCCACCACCTCATCTTCACTGGGCTTCTTTCGGGCTTCAGCTGGAGGCCGAGGTGGAGGGTTGCTGGGTGGCGGCTTGATGTCTTCCGCCTGCGGCCGATCCTTGGGCTTGGACTCGATGGGCAACCACTGCTCACCACGAATGGCCGCCTGGGGACACAGAGGGGAGCCCTGCTGCCAGCCAACCACCCTGGCTTCTTGCCCCACAGGGGCCCCAGCGCTGACTCAAATCCGACTTGCTGAGGGACAGGCATGCTCAGAGAGGTCAAGCAACTGGCCTGAGGCCACATAGCCAAGACCTGGGCCTCATGGGAGGGTGGGGCGGAGTCTTGGGCTTCTCCAGACCCTGGAGCCTGCTTCCAGGTGAAAACCGGAGCCCCCAGTCCCCAGCCTCCTGCAGGGGCCTGAGCCTGACACCCGCTGGCCCTCTCCAGACCCAGGGTGGTCAACACGAATGCACACAGGCCGGCACAGGCCCCAGAGGAGGAGCCCTGGGCTCCACAGGAGTCTGGCAGATAAAGCAGCTGCCTCCACTAAGCTGTGCAAACCAGAAGAGCAAAGCAAGCGCCTGTGGTCCAGCCACCTCCTGACTGCTGCTCGAGAGCTGTGTGGGCCGAGGAGAAGGCAGGAAGCAGCGTTACAGCCCTGGGTGGGGACTGCATGGAAAGTGCAGCCAAGTGAGCAGATGGACAGACGGCCATCCTGCTGCTGTGAGGGGCTTCACCGGCCATGCTAGCAGCCTGTCACAGGACATCCAAGGTCCAGGACATCCAAGACCCACAGAGGCGCCAAACTGAAGCCACACGGCTTCCAGATGCAGAGTGCAGGAGGCAGGAGGCTGGGCGGGGCTGGGAGGGCATTGAGGGGCATGGTGCCCAGCAAGGTACAATGTCCTTGGGCCAGCAGCAGAGTTGGCCTGATTCACCCTGGCTTTATCAGCCATTTCTGCTTTATTGTATTTTTTTTAAATAGGTACCAGGGATCGAACTCATGACCGCATGCTTGCAAGACAGGTACTTATGCTACTGAGCTAAATACCCAGCCCCCCTGCTTTTATGTATACATGCTGGCTTTTTTTTTTTTTTTTTTTTTTGTATCGGGATTCAAACTCATGACCCTGTGCTTGCCAGGCAGGGACTTATGCCATTGAGCTAAATGCCAGGCCTACCATGCCCACCAGAGGGGCGGCTGGATGGGCTGGGCGACATGCAGGACTGGGAAGGGGGCAGGTGAGACAGCACAGACCGCACACCCCTGGGCGCAGCAAGCTCAGTGGCCAGGGCAGAGGAGCTGCCTCACGGTGCGGGGTGGTTCTGAGGACAGGACAGGAGGGACCCACGCCCGTGACGAGGGGCACAGCACTGCCTGAGAGCTGGGGCCAAGCAGGGACTCTCACAAAGGCCTCCCTTGGTTCTCCTGAGATCCCATCACTGTGAGGCTGAGGCAGGAAGAGGGCTGCACAGCTGAGCCCAGCTTAGGGGCTTAAGTGCCTCAGCAAGACCCTGGCTCGAAATAACATAGAACAGGGCTGGAGACGGAGCTCAGTGTGAAGGTTGGGGTTCAGTGCCCAGCACTGCAGAAGGGAATGGTCACCCTGGGGTGTCAGCCGTGTTGGTGAGCTCCTCCTGACTCAGCCTCAGACAGCAGCAGAGAGCTTTCAATGAGAAAGGAACACTGGCCCGGCCCTCAGTGCCAATGTGACCCGGGCTGGCCACGTCACCTCTCCAAGACTTGCCTCCTTCACGGCACTTGTAGGGCCGTGGTGTGGCCTCAGGAAGGGAGGGGACAGCCAGAACAGTCACACGCATGCCAAGCTGCAGCTGCAACCCTCACCACACACCTGGCAGGAGCAGGTACAGAGCTGCACCCCCTCACACACAGCTCCCAGCTGGCACCACCTTCAGTGTCAGCCAGCAGGGCCAAGGACATCCCAGGGGACCAAGAGGGCACCACTCACCAGCAGGTAGATGCCGCTTGCGATGACCAGGCACACAGTTCCCAGGATGGTGGCCAGCAGGAAGCCTGCTGGCACTGACAGCCTGGAGGGTGGGTGGGGTAGAGAGGCCGTCAGGGCCAGGCACAGAGCCACAGGCCCTTATAAGAACCAGGAAAGGACAGGACAGGACAGGCCGTGGGCATCCCTGGGACCCAGACCAGGGGCCGGGCAGCTCTGCCCAGGTCCCACTCACACAGGCCTCTGCCTGGCTGGCACCTTGGCTCCCCAGCCCTGGCCACCAGGTCAACAGGAAGCCAGCAGCTAGGGGGCCTCCCACAGTGCCCGGCAGACCCCCCATGGGGGCCTCGAAGGGACTGCAGGGGACCCAGGCAAGGGCCACCGGTGGGCCCAGCCTGCACCATACGAGTTGGCGGATGGCTAGGCTAGGACAGGCTGCCGTCCAGGAGCCTCAACGTGGGGAGGGTCCTCGAAGTCTTGTCCCTGCCTGTCCCAGGGCCCTGCCCAGCTCACAGCAGGTGCAGCACGGCCCGGATGTAGTAGTTCCTGGTGAGCGGCCCAAACACCTTCACCACAGCTGCCAAGTACTTCTGTCCGCTGCAGAGGGAAGGAGGGAGGAGGCTCCTGAGCCTACGGCCCCACGCAGCGCACACCCCACCCGGCCCTCGGTGGCTGCTCACCAGCGCTCCATGGTGGAGCCCTTCCGCCTGCAGCCCCGAGGGTACTCCAGCAGGCACACGAGCGCCCCTGCTGCACTGTGGCCTAGGTTAAGGACCAAGGACCAAGGGGCCTCACACAGATGAAAACAGCAAGTCCCAGCTGCTACCTGACGACACCCAGCTGGGCAGGGGAGCATGCAGAGGGCCTGTCGGCACCGCCCCAGTCCTGCTCCTGGTCTACGGAAAAGGATACATGGAGTAGGCGCCGAAGTACCACTGGGCGAAGCATCCCACGGTGGCCACAATACCCCCAGCGATGAGGACTGCAGGGAGGGAGGTGGGTTGAGGCACGGTCACCTGGTCCCTGCCTGGTCCAGCCCTTCCCCTCCTGAGCCACCAGGCCTCATGTGGCCCTGGGATGAGGGGGGCCGTAGTGGAGGTTCCTGTGGATGTTGGGGTGTCCAGGGTGATGGCAGCCGCACAGGCGGCCTGGACTCAGCCCACTCTGAACCTACCTGCTGCTCTCTGCCCTGGGGCCCTTGGACCCTGCCAACTTCTCCCTGCCGCGCTACAGTGCGAGTCTCGTGCCTGGCCCTGGCTGGGGTTTGGGCCTCTAGTCGCCCGGCCCCTCCCAACCCTGCTTTGGCTCCACCTGTGGTTCAAGCCTGGTCTCATGCTGTCCCTCTGCACCCCTTTAGGGGGGGTGTTAGGGTTTGTCATCTCCTCTGCCTCCTGGAGCAGCACGTACCCCGTTTATAATTTTTTGGTGGTAAAACACGCATCACAGTTGACAGTGTTGTAGTCCACTTCTCTTTCTTCTACTGCGGCACTGGGGATGCAGCCAGGGCCCCTCAGAGGCCGGGGCAGCAGGGGCGCTCCTGGCTGATGATTGGACAGTGCAGGGCACCGGGCTAGCATGGGGGGGGTGAGGTTCCACCCCCAGTGGCCAAGAAACCGCAACACTTCCCTCTGCCCTGCGAGGCAAGCTCCTGGGGACCCAGGGACACCGGTGCTGAGAGCTGCATCCAGGGCACAGCTGGCTGGCGACTTGGGCTCAGGACCATGCAGCTCAGGAGGCCCTGGGCCCCTTCTGCGTGGGCAGCAGCTCCCCTTTTACTAATTGCTTAGTTCCTACTGCACAAATCAAGTCTTCTCTCACAATCAAGCCATTCCCCTGGCTCAGGAACATTTTGGTTGTTTCTAGTTTGACTATTAGGGATAAACTGTCACAGCTAAATTTTAATTTACCCCAGGTAAATTTTAATTTTACCCCAGGTGATCTTAAGATATTTTATTGGCTCTGCAGACAACTTGGACTCATTTTCCTTTTTTGTTCATTTGAGTTTTGTTTTTTGAGAGAGGGTCTCAATTAGTTCAGACTGGCCTCAAACTCACAGCGGTCTCCCGCCTCAGCCTCCACTCAGACTGCTGGACTCACAGGTGTGTACCCCACCCCCTGCGCTGGTGCTCTCTGGGGCAGGTGCTTCACGGCTGCTTCTGCTTTCTGCTGACTTACAGGCTTCATTCAGTTCCCTTTCTGCAAACAGCCGTGGAAGCCCCGTCTGTGGTTATATTTTAACACTTCTTTCCCCACATTATGAAATCCTCAGCTGGGAGCTCGGACCGGCCCGCCCCACCCCTGGCTGCTTTCCTGCCCTTTCTGGTCGCCCATGCCATCATCCTTGTCTCCTCCTGCACTGCTTGTGTCTACCCAGCGCCCCAAGAATGACTCTCGCACTCCTCCTTTACCGGGTCCGCCGAGCTCCTGTGTGTGGCTGGGGTATCACTGTCAGCTTCTCATCCAGGACAGGCTGCCCGCCTGTGGGTTTCCTGGGACACCCAGTCTCCGTCTGTCCCATTAATGACTTCCCTCCTGGGCCTAGCAGCTCCGCCTCAGTGGGGTGAGGCGCTGGGTCTCTGGCCTTTTGTCCCGTTCAGGAGTCAGTGCTCAAGCTCACTTGGACTCGACAAATTCTTGGTGAGAGAATTCTCAAAGCCAGCGGTGGGTATTTCGTATTTTTCACATTGAGGGGTACAGAATGTCAAAACACCCACTATTTTTCATTTTAAAAACAATGGCCAGGGGCTGGAGATTTAGCCCAGTGGCATAAGCACCTGCCTGGTAAGCGTGAGGTCATGAGTTCCATTCCCAGTACCAAAAACAAAACAAAACTCAATTCCCAGTAATACTTCCCCTTACTTGCTTCGAAGTCCCTACTCCGGAGCCATGGATGGACAGGCTTTAGACCATTATTCTCGCCCTCAAAGTACTTACTACTGTTATTTACAGTCAGTAAATAACAGGTCCCGGGTCTTTCTGCCAGTTCTTTCCCGGTTCTTTCCCCCAGCACTGAGACGGGCTCTCAGTGTCCTCTGGTGTCTGTGGAGGGTGTCGAGGAGTCTGTAGTCTGACCTATTTTTCTCTTTTCTTAACAGTTTAATTTCATTACAATTTACCCAGGGAGGAACCCCCTTCCATTTGCTCTGAAAATGACTTTGTTTTTTTTCCAAGCTGAACGTTCACCAATTTCCATTCTCAGCCCGACGCACACCCCTGGAGGCACCCACGCGGACACAGTTCTGATCCGCTTTTCTGTCATCCTTGTCACTGTGATTTTTCTCTGCTACCTTACATTGATGATTTCCCTACTGGGACCAGCAGCCCCATCTGGGGGTGGTGAGGACACTGGGGAACTCGCCCAGCTGCTGCTGTCTGACCCCAGTGCACTTCCTCCTGCCCAGCAGCCTGTGCTTCCTGTCCCACCCCTGGGCCCTGGCTGAGGAGGCCCCGCCAGGCCCAACCAAACACCCCCCCTGCCCCCACCGCCTCCGCATGGGCCTCTTCTAAGCCTCCAGGGAAAGCAGCCCTGAGGTAGAGGTCATGGTCTCCGTGGTGCTGCCAGACTCCACCTGGTCAAAACCCACAGCTCCTCCAACAAAGGCCAGCGCACCCTGGGCATTCCTAGGCTGTGGCCCTGCTCCCCGACATTCTCCTCCTCTCACTGGCCACTGGCTCGGCTGTAAATGAATTTCCTGACTGCTGGATGGGGCAGGTAGGTGCCCGCTGAGCGAGCCTTCTGCTGTCTTAGGGGTGTCATCCCCACCCCACACACACATAAGCATGCTGCCCACAGCAGCAAGAGAGGTGAAGACACTCGGCTCCTGGGATGGCCTGAGGGCTCACCCCTGCATGTGACAGGCAAAGGCACCCATTGCGCAGAGATTGTAGTGCTAAGGAAGCTGGAGGCAGGCCAGATGGGTGTTCCGGGAGGATGCCAGTGACTGGCCCTGTGGTGAGGAAAGGAAGGGGCAGCCCCAGTGCTAAGGAGAAACAGCCAAAGCCCCAGGGCACTCGCAAGGGAAAGAGGACAGAGGAGCCCAGGCAGCCCTAGGGCCCAGCACTAGGGATCTGGCTTCCACTCACACTGGAAGCCCCTGGAAGGTGTGAGCAGGGAGGTGATGCAGGCCGACCACACAGATTAGGAGAACCTGCCAGGGCCAGGCGGGGGCCTCCACTGAGGGGTCATGGGGAGTTAGCAGAAGGACCCACTGGGCACAGCAGCCGGGGAGCCCTTCCAGCAAGCTGTCCCACAGGATGGGGACCTGGCCACAGCCCCTAGCCTGGATGGGAGCCGAGAGCTAGCCTGGAGCAGGACTGCTGCCAGGCAAGGTATACACAAGAGAGACCCAGCCTGCACTGTGTCCCAGCTCCAGCTGGGTGTGCCATCACCCTCCACTTCCTGGAGGAGATTTTGGAGGAAGTGCAACTGGAGAGCAGAGCACTGCCCACGGCCAGGCAGGTGACAATCCCGTGGCAGAGGGACAAGAGGTGAACTGTCTCAAATGGCCCTGAGCCCTACCACCCAGACGCAGGTCAGGGTAGGAGGCTGGGGACCCATCTAAACTGCGGGGTGCACACTCGGGGGCTTCACCAAACCCAGGGTGCAGGGCCAGGCTGGGCTGACTCCATCTGTGTCCTGGCCACTCACTGGGATGAGTGACCGGGGTCCTGCCAGGCTCCCAGGAGGCGAAGGGCTCAGATCAGATGAAACCACACCTGTTTCCGGTCCCTCCAGGTGCGCTGGGCAGAACTGCAGCGCGCACAGGGTCGGGGTACCCTAGCCTCGGGGTGGTCGCCGGCGCCTGTGGAATCCTAGTCTCTTTCTCCTGCACCCGGGGCCCCAGATGAAGCCCAGGGCCGCGCACCAGCTCTGGGAAGGGGCGCCCTCTCCTGGGTCGAGGGGAGTCCCAGGAGTGCCATCAAGCTGGGTTTTCTCAAGGGGGCGGGGTAGGGGACTGCCCGGAAAACGCGGCTGAAATTCCTCTTCGCGCCGCACTTCTTCCTCCCGCGGTCGGGGAGCAGGGCGCCGTGGCAAGGGCGGCCCCTTTCTGGGTTCCAGCTGCAGGCCCAGCCCGCCGACCTCAACCCGACCCGACCCTACCCGGACGGCGCGGCGCCCCTCGGCCACCCCAGCCCAGGCCCGCCGCCATCTCCGCGGCCCGCGACTGCCCGAGCCTGCGGGGGCCCGGCCGCCTTTGCACTCACTCAGGCCGGACGCCAGTGCCTGCTCGTTGGCCCACATGGCCCACTCGATCTGCCCCATGGTGCCGACTCCTGTGCGCTGTGCCCGCTCCGCGCCGAGCACCGCGGCTGCCACCTGGCCCCGCCCTCCCCTCTTCGGCCCCGCCCCCGGAAGTCGCCCGCAGGCCTAGCCGGGCGGGTCTGCAGCAGCCTGGGGCCGCCTGAGGGTCCAAAGGAGGGTACTGCCGGCCGCGCAGGGTCAGGGCACCGGGAGGATGGGCGGGCCCGGTGCCCTGGAACTCGGCAGACGGCGCCTCCTGCCTCGCGGGGTCACGGGCGACCGGCCACGCTAGGGGAGCAGAGGCGGAGGCCGTGGTTTCCAGCACTGTTTATTCCGCAGAATGATCGCACCTCGCTGGCTTTGGCGCCATCTTCCTGTAGGGAGGGACCTATGCTTCTGGTTTCTTTTAACATATTTGTTCCGTTTTTTTGGCAGTAGTAGGTGTAGAACTCTCTACATCCCCAGCGTTTTAATGAGACAAGGTCTAAATTGCTAAATTACCCAGACTGGGGTGAACTTGCGATCTTTCTGCCTCAGCCGCCCAGCATGCGCGGATGACAGGTGTGTACCACCAGCTCACTGGTCTATCTAAAAAGCTCCCATTCCCACCGCAGCCTGAGTGCAAGGTCAGGGAGTCTCAGAGGGCCTGCCACACAGCAGTCCCCGCCAGGGGCCCTCCACAGGGATACAGTCCAGTGGGGACAGTGAGGCACTTGTAGGGGAACCTGCCCCGGAAGCCAGAGCCACGCCAGCAGTCCTGCGGGTCCCCACAGGCGTGGCCTGGCCATCACACCAGTCCCTGGTCCCAGAAAGCATCCCATGCAAGCAGATGGCGTCCCAAAGCAGTCAGGTGGCTGGCTTGGGCTTCGGCAGGCCGTCAGGGCCCAAGAGGTGAGCGTTGGGGTCCTCCAGGACCTGCGGGCCTGGCCCCACCTGGGGACAGCATCAGCCTCAGGTCACTGGTGACCCATGCACACCCCTGGCCAGTCCCACCCACCCACCCCACAGCCCAGGCTGCACACTGCCTCAGTGTCCCTGCCTCGTGCACCCTGTACCTTGCAGGGGGACTGAGGCCTGGCCCTGCTAGAGGCCAGCTGCCGGGCCCGGTGCTCACCTGGGTGGCAATGATGTACTGGACACCTCCAGGGACAGGCTTCATGGCCAGTGTGGCCTTCAGCTCATCCGAGACAGGGACAGGTGTCACTGGCAGCCCCTTCAGAAACCTGGGGACAAGGAGAGACAGCGTGTGTGTCCCTCCATGTAAGCCTGGGAGCAGGACGACCCGAGTGAGGGCTAGGCTCTTGGGGAGATGGAGGCACAGTGGAACTAAGACCCTTCCTCGGCCCCAGACACAACTACGCCCTGTTCTGCCTCATAGAGAGCCAGGGTTTTGCTCAAATCCCTTATTATTAAATGTCAAGATATTTAACTTCAGGCCGGGATGCAGCTCAGCAGCACAGCACTTGCCTGGCAAGCTCGAGGTCCTGAGTTCAATTCCCGGTACCAAAGAAAAAAGATAATTTAACTTGCTCCTCAGGATGCCTGGTGAGCTCCCTAACACAAACTAAAGCCACTATTAGCTGGGTCAAGGGCACACAGGGTCCCTGAGCTCACACAGTTTTTTCTGTTTATTCTGTTTTGTTTTTCTGAAGCAGAGTCTATGTACAGGCTCCAGGACTCAAACTTACTCAAACTTACAATTCTCCTGCCTTTGCTTCCTGTTGACAGGCATGTGCCACCACACCTGGGTAGGGGCATGCTATTTCTTAGGAAGGGAGACACAGGCACCATCACAGGTACATGTCCCCCATGAACCAGAAAGGCTGAGGTGTGGACCCCAGGGGCTCCAGGCAGGATGCTTGTCCTGGACCCTGTTGCCTGGCAGGGGGAGGAACCCACACTCACTTGTCTCCGTTCACTTCTGGGGGAAAGACATGCCTCACAACAGCCACAAACTCAGCCACAGTGTCATCCAGGGTGAAGATCACAGCATTGGGACCCGCGTCAAATGTGTACGCCACCTGGAAATCACATGGTCATGCGCTGCCCCCCCCAGCCAAGACCCTGTCTGCCTGGAACTAAGGAAAAGTGGTGAACAGTGACCCAAGGGGTCCTGCCGCTGGCACAATGGCCAGAAACCAAACACCTGGCATGGCCTGCAGCTGTCCCTGCTGGGCACACGTAGCCACACCCACGCCTGCCTGGGCCAGCACCTTCATCTGCCCATGGTAGGCATTGAAGTGGTGCACCAGCTGCATGATGCGCCGGGACGTGTCGTTGAGGTAGCTGATGGGCGGGAAGGTGTCCAGGCAGGTGGCGTGGAACTGGTTGCTGTCCTTCATGGTGAGCTCAGCAAAGCCGGGGAAGTCTTGCTCCTGGATGCAGCGGGCCATCTCTACCATGCGTGCTGGTACCAGCGCCTCAGCCCGGAACTGCAAGGCGGGCAGGTTTCCAGGGTGGCCAAGGCACTTGGCTCAGCCACCGTGGACAGGAGGACAGACAGGATACCCCTCACCTTGAGCAGGGCGCTGGTCTGCACACTGGTCTGCATGCCCGCTGTGCTGCCCATCAGCTTCTGCTCAGCGCTCACCTGACAGGAAGCAGTGCTGAGCCCTGCATACAGCACGCAGGGCCGCTCCTGACCCCTCAGCCTGGATCAGCCCATTGCTCCTGCCCTCAGCCCATTCTACTCACCACCAGGATGAGAACTCGGAGCTGGGGCCAGTGCGACTCAGGGGTCACCTGCCGGGCAACACTGTCCTTGCCATCTGCCCGCTGTCCCATCTGCCATTCCACGAAGCCCCCATAGAGGCTGCGACATGCACTGCCTGAGCCCTGGCGAGCCACTTCTGAGAGGTCACCCTCAACGCCATAGACTCGGGCCAGGGTGTAGGCTGCAGGCAGAAAGAGCAGGATCAGCGGCCAGGCTGGGAGCTTCTTGGGAGCAGAGATCTGGGCTGGCAGGGGTGGGGCACCTACCAAGGCAGGCAAAGCCCGCTGCCGAGGAGGCCAGGCCAGCGGCCGTGGGGAAGTTGTTCACTGAGGCCACATGCACCCTGTCGCTGAGGCTGGGGGTCAGCAGGTCCTCATCCCCTGTGCTCCTGCGCTTCCGGGCCAGGCGGCGGACTGTCAACAGGGGCAGGCTAAGAGACATGTGGCTCCTACTGGCACCTTGCCCGCCCAGAGTCTGCAGAAAGGCATGGTCCCTATCCCACTTCTCATGCCCTCTCCTCTTAGGAGGGCCCAGCCTACCCCACTGCCCCGCAATTCCACTCACTCTCCCGCAAGCAGGCCTGGAAGCGCGGCTGCTCCACATTCTCCTCCCGGCCATTCAGCCAGATCCGGTCCTCTGAGAAATCCTTGCTGATAGCAGCTGTTGTGGTTGTTCTTAACTGGGAGCAAAAGCCAGGGCCGTCAGGTCAAGGCCGGGTGGGGACTGATATGCCAGGCTAGCCTCTCTCCCCACCCAGCTGCCCTGAGGGATCAGAAGGCTGAGGCAGGGAGCTTCCAAAAGGAGCAGGACTGGTAGACGAGTACCCGTGCAGCGAGGGCCCAGAGTATAGCCGAGCCCTTGAGACACCAGAAGGAGGCCCAGGTACAGCACTGACAGGAGATCCCATGCGAGGCCACCTCCTCCTGGCCTTTAGGAATGCATTCGGCCCAGTGGTGCTCACCTGGTCCTGGTGCAAAGTGACACTCAGAGAGGAATTGAGGGGCAGGATCAGCTCCTCATCTCGCTTGCCCCCTGGAATAGACAATCAGAGGTCAGTGGGTCCCAGAACACGCACCCCACTGGTGCTCTCTGCTGTCTCGAATCCCACTCCACAGCTCCCCCCACCCCATGCCTCTACCTGGCTTGCTTTCTCCACAGTCGAAGGAAGCCCCCTCCTGCTGCCTGCCATCTTCAGGAAACCCTCCTAGATTGCCTTGCTGAGCTCAGGGCCAGCTGCCTACCTGATTACTTCCCAGTAACTTCTTTCACTCACTCCACAAATCACCTTTGCACATCTGCGGGGCCCTAAGTGTCCTTGTCGTGGACTCTTGGCTGTCTTTCCGTCGGTCTAACCCAAGACAGAAGCAGCTAGGCTCCTGGCAGTGGCTCCAAGCTCCCTGCACAGTCCCCCACTTCTGCCCACACTCCTCCCCGCAGGCCTGAAGTGCAGAGGCTCCAGGGCCAGGTCTCATCTCCAAATGTCTTCATCAAGCATGGAGACGCCCCACTCCCTGTGCCACCCCCCATATACACCCCAGCCCCGGTGTGCTTCACCGTAACAGGAGACACAAAGGCCATGGGGCCTTGGCTCAGTGCTGTGTGCACCATACCCACAGTGAGAACGCAGCACTGCCCACGGGCACAGACAGCAACCCACCCTCCTGACCAGGACAGCCAGCAAGACAGGAAACTCAGCACACTGTGTCACAGCACAGCCCCCCAAGCTGGAAGGGGGTGCCAGAGCCCCTCCCCCAAGGAGGAGCAGGACCTGTCCTCACCATGGTGGGGGGCACCTGGACTTCGCTCTGCCCTCGGGGCAACCATGCTGTACCCAGTGCCCAGGAAACCTGGGTTCTGTTCCACCCTGCAGAACAGGCCATACCTGTCCCTGCCCCAGTGCCACACACCTGCCAGCAGCTATGACAAGACCTAGGGTCTCAGAAGAGCAGAAAACCTTTAGGTTCCCTGAAACCACCCGAGACACCCAGAGGAAGCAGGACCTCAAACTGCTGAGGAGGACATGGCCAGCAGATGCCAGAAATGAGGGTCATCTGGAGAGAACCCTAAAGCAGTCTCAGTGAGAACACTTTGGTAAGCAGCCTGACAGCCCCTCAAGCCAAGGCTCCTGCCCGGAACCAAAGGGAAAGCATCACACAGAAGTGGGAGAGCTGGAGACACGTAGCTGCAGTTAAAAGCCCAGTGGACAAACTCACAATGCAGGGGACAGAGGGTAAGGTTAGCAAACGGAAGACCTCAATCAGCACGACCCAGGACGTGCAAGTCAGGAGACCTTGCCCAAGATGCAGGAATGGCTCCAGCTAAATTCAGCTGCCACTGTGATGTGCACAAAGCACTGTGGAGGCCTAACCCAACGCGGAACTCAGCAGGATCCCAGCAAGACTTCTTGTACGTGGAGAAGTTATTTTAAAACGCTTATGGAGGCTGGGGTGCTGGCACAAGCCTGTAATCCCAGGACTGGGGAGACTGAGGCAGGAGGATCAAAGTCTCAGTAATTTAAAGACTTAGCAGGCTGGGGTTTAGCTCAGCAGCATTAGCACCTGCTGAGGTCGATTTTGACCCCCGGTACAAAAAAAAAAAGACTTAGGAAGACTCTGACTCAAAAATAAAAAAGGAAAAAAATTTAAAAATTAAAAAGGGCTGGAAGGCCCTGGCATGAATCCTCAGTACCACCAAAATGAGGGGAAAGATAAAAAGCACAAAAGACACAGACAGTTCACCAAAGATGTCTGCAAATAAACACAAACGTACAAGCAAACATAGTCAACATCTTCGGTCATCGGGAAAATTTAAATCAGAACCACAAGGAGGCAACGCCTCCAGTCGTCAGAGGAAAGACAACCGGACAGCGGCCGCTGCGGGTCGGGGCGTGGACACACAGGGCCACACAGCCCTGCGTGGGAACCGGGCGGCCTCACCGCTCCTTCGCGGCGCTTCCCTGGCACTCAGGCATGGGCCACGGCACTCACAGTACTTGATGACCGCGATGTTGACCGGTGCGGTGCAGGTAACGGCAACCAGAGACTTGCTGGTAGGCATGGTGCAGCCGTCCGGCTTCCCGAGCCGCAGCCCCTAGAGTCCCTGCGGGAACCCGCCGGGCGAGCGCTCCTCCTCACGCGCCTGGCCCCGGTTGCTCTCACATCGTCCAATCCCCGGCCGTCTGGGCTCACGCCCCACCTTTTAGCCAATAGATGGAATCGCATGATGGGCCGCTGACACTGAGCCCGCCCCCCGCTAGCCGGAGGGCGCGAGCCGAGTGCGCTCGGGATAGGGTCTGCGCAGGCGCTGAGTGTCCGCGAGGGGCGGGATTCCTTCCGGCGCGGGTTCTGCGCAGGCGCGAGGTGGGGTTTCGGAGGCGGGCACAACCCAATGCAGGGCTCGCCGGAAACCTATAGGGCAGGCTGAATGAGGGACAGCGCCCAACCCTAGGTCTCTCCTTCACCCGATCACCCTAAATCCAGCAGTCAGAAAGCCCGTGGCCCACTGCTTACTGGTCTTTCAGGGCCTTCTTCCTCTGGGTCTCCTGCAACCTCATTTTGGGGTCCCCTGTGCCTGGGTCATCGTGGGGTCCCCTGTGCCCCTGCTGCTGGTGTCCTTGTATCCTTCAATTTGGGATCCCCTGCACCTACATCCTGGGATACCCATGCCCTGCCAGGCGATGTCTCCCATTGGGGTTCTCAGGAAGCTTGAGATGGATGAGTCCAAGATACAATCTTTTTCCAGGCCCGCCCCCACCATGCTTCACATAAGCAAAGGTTTTGGATTGGCACATTTATAGATATTTGGTTTTTATTGTAAAGTACACAGAACCAAAAAACCTAAGTATACAGCAGAGGGGAGTTGTGCACCTGTAATCCCCACACTTGGGGAGACTGAGGCAGGAGGATTACTACAAGTTCAAGGTCAGCCCAAACTACATGGTGAGACCCTGTCTCAAACAAAGCAAAAAATCTCAGTGTACAATTCAGGGACATTGTGCCACTGTCTCTTTCTACAATTTTCTCATCATCATCCCTGCCTCTCCATTAAACACCGACTTTCCATTTCCCCCTTCCGTTTTTGAAACGCCTCTTTAACTTTTTTTTTTTTGGTACCGGAGATCAAACTCATGACCTCACACTTGCCAGGCAGGCACTGAAGCCACTGAGCTAAATCTCCGGCCCCACGTGTGTTTAACTTTAAAACAGCTCAGATTTCAGAATTGAAAAGTATATAATCAGAAGTCCACTGCCCTGGGCCCTGGCTGGCTGCCCTGCTCTGAGACACAGCAGCCCCATCAGGGGGCTACCTCCCCACGTGCCTGGCTCTCACTCCCTGGTTACTCCAGGAGCCCGCACAGCTGGCTGGTCATTCCCACCTGGACACTACGGATCCAGGAGAATGTCCCTGCTCCGTCCCCACACTGTTGACATCCTGCAGCCGTGGGAGCACCTGCCTGAGGCCTGCTCTTTTCATGCACATTTGTTGCCAGAGTTGCTGCCCCCTTACAGGACAAAATCCTTGCTGGGGAGACCCTGGCAAAGGCAAAGCAAGCGACACTGCTGGGACAGGGTGTCAGAGGCAAGGTACCTCCCGGTATCCTGGGAGAGGGAGAATGAGAGGTGTTGGCAGCGGAAACAGAAAAACAGGTGTTTTAAAGAACGAGTGAGCTGGCATGGTGACTCACACGTGTAATCCCAGCATGCTGGGAGGCTGAGGCAGAAGGGTTGCAATTTGAGCCCAGCCTGTGTAGCTTAGTGACTTAGCAAGTCCTTGTCACCAAATAAAAAAGGGCTAGGGATGTAGCTTAGTGCAGAGGCCCTGGGTTCAGTCCCCAGTGCTGGCCAGCCAAGAGCCTATGTGTCACAGAGCTGACAGAGAGGAACCTAGGCCATGCCTCGCGTGCATGAGGGCTGGTGTGGTGACTTCTGCCCTCCCATTACTGCGGAACAGGTGCTGAGGCCTCCTGTGTGCATGCAGCTGCAGTGGCGTCCACGCCCTGGTTCAGTCTTAGAGCGTGGCTGAGCCCATGTGGCCAGTTCTTGTTTTTGGTCACTGCAGTAAAGTCCCCGAGGCTAGGAACCTGGCACAGAAAGAATCTCTTTTCCAGCACTGAAGGTTCAGCGTGCACAGCAGGTAGCCCTGCAAGGCAGAAGTCACATCTTGAGACCAGATGTGGAGTGTGAGCAGTTGGCACCTTACTGGAAAGGCAGAGAGTGGGACATGACGCCGGACCAGGGCAGCGGTGCCTGCAGGGCAACCTGGAAATGCTGTGGCTGGAAAGGCTTGGCTTCTGCCAGGATGCACATGACCATGTCCCAAGGTGAATGGGCCACGGCACAGGGACTCTGCAAGTGACCGTGGCGGTCCTTAAAGTCCTGTAGTCCACAGCACCCACAATGAAGCATCTGTACCCGGAGTCAGGTGTAGCACAGGCCCATGATCTCACACTCAAAAAGCTGAGGCAGGAGGCTCGCAGGTTTGATGTCAGCCTAGACAACAAAACTCATTCTCTGAACACAAAAACAAAGAGGGGAGGGGGAAGTGGGGCATGGAAGAAAAACCTGTGTGTGCCAGGCATGGTGGCACACACCTGTAACCCAGGCACTCAGGAGGTAGGAGGATCGCCAGGAGTTTGAGGTCAGCCTGGGCTTCATAGTGAGTTCAAGGCCAGTCTGCACTACATGATGAGTCTCAAAAAAAAAAAAAAAAAAAAACCCAGAAAGAGAAGAAGGAAAAAAGATCCGTATCAGGACAGTGCAAGGAAATGAAAGGAGATGGAAGGCTCAAGAGCTCCAACAAGAACAGAAGCACCCGGAGCTGAGGACCAGGGTGACTGAGCACAGCGCATCTGTCCCCAGAATTCTGGGAAGTGCAAGCCAATGGGCAGTGACAGAAACGCATCTGTGCTCTCCACCACGGGAGAGGTGACCACACACACACACACACACACACAAGCACACACACACGGTGCTGAGCTAAAGCCAGCACACCCCGGGGTACAGGGCAGCCCACTGCAGTGGTGTCTCGAGGGCTGGGCAGGAGCTGGCAGCTCGGAGCCCTGTGCAGTCCCAGCACCCGCGCTGCACACATGACACAAGGAGAGTGATAGCACAGTACAGCAGAGGAAAGGTAACCAGGCGGTGTCCTGGGGTGGCTCTCAGAGGGGCAAGCCTGGCGCTCAGGCTTCCTGCATGTCAGCCTGGATCACTCCCTGTCCCCTCTGCTGGGGTCACTAGCACATCGTCCCTCACAGTCACACTCATCGTTTTTGGTGAATTGGTGACCTAAGATTATTTGCTCTTCAATTTTAGAACCAAAATATACCCTGTGAGGGCCAGGACACAGCTCAGTGGTGCAGTGCCTACCTGGCAAGCACAAGGTCCTGAGTTCAATTCCCAGTACCTACAAAAATATACACACACACACACACACACATACATACATATGCCCTGTGAATCAGGCAAAAGCACACTGGGTTTTGGTTTTTGTTTTGTTTGTTTTTTTGAGATGGGGGTCTCACTATGTAGTTCAGAACTCCCTCAGTAACCCAGGCTGGCCCTGAACTCACAGCAATCCTCCTGCCTCAGCCTCCTGAGTGCTGAGGTTACTGGTATGCACCCTCACGACCAGCACGCACACTGGGTCTCAGTGTGGGGCTACCCTAAGGGCCCGAGTTTCTCCCAGGCTGGATGTTGGGATCTTTTTTTTAAAAAAATTATTTTTATTTTATTTTAAAAGGGAGTAAAATTAAACACAACAAAACAGAACAGAATGGGACATAAGAAAGCATAAATTTCAAAGCTAGACAACCAGAGATCTTCACTATCTGTCATATTGTCTCTTGTTTTCTTCCAAATGGTTGTCCTTATCCTTGCATATGGAGAGCTCATACTAAATAGCATAGCCAATCTTTTCACAGGATGTGTAGTTCACTGGCTCCCACTTGCTAGGCAGGGGGGAGGGGGAGGGGGAACACGGGATGGGGGACAGGATGACATGAGATGTCTGATTCTCAGCCCACACACAGGCAAGATCACAGTCGCCCCCCCAGAGACTGGAAGAGTTCCTTGTTCTCCCAGCACCCGAGTCAACCGCATGGTGCAGGTCCTGACATGCCAGAGTCTCTCTCCTTCGGGCCGCCGAAAGTCTGCCACA